>RJWJ010028980.1:0-20983 GCA_004363605.1 Indri indri | reverse complement strand
AGACAGCCCCACCGTGTGACATCATCCGCCTCCCTGGGCCACAGAAAGGGGGATGGTAACGCCCACCACACTCAGTCAGCGCGTGGATTGCGAGATAACACGAGTCAGTTCCATGTACACTGCAGTACAAACAATCATGTAGACAGTCATATCTTTCCAGAAGATTTCAGAATGCCCAAATACGATTTACCAAGTTACAAGTCTGCTTTTATATTTCAGATCTATGCTTTGACTGGCATTCAACTTGCTGTGTGATCGTAATCAAGTGTATTTTGAATGACATAAACACATTTGGTCCAGCAAGCAAACTAGCATGATTGTTTTGGACGGTGCTGCTGATTTATGGGCCTGCCATTAGCCATCAGATCACTCGGAGCAGCGCCCGGGAAGAGGGGCGGCCTCTATTTGGGTGTTCTGTTCCCATCGTAAAGGTTAACTTGGTGTAGGGATATTAACATTGCGTGTGCTGTCTTTCCTCAAACATGTTTCCATGTCTTTCAAGGCAAAGAAGCACTTGTAGTCATGATGAGTAATAAAATATATCGTGTATAAAACATCCTTATGACAATCCATTACATCTACCTACTTCATGTAAAAAATTAAAGTATTCTGGAAAAAATTTGATTAATGGTAAAATGGTTACATGGTATTATGTAAAAAGTTTACTTTACATAAAATTTTAAAAGTCATTAGGCATATGCAAATTTTAAGTGAGCTGCCTAAGTGATATTCCTTAAGGACTATTTTCAAGGAATGCTTTTTTTTTAAAAGAAAACAAAATCAGTTTATCAATCAACATGAAATGAACAATATTCTATAAGAACTTATATTGTGGAACAATTGTACAAATATAGGTTTCAGAAGAGCTTTTATTCCATTCATCCTCCTAAATTGCTTAATTTTTTTTTTTTTTTTTTTTTTGAGACAGGGTCTTACTTTGTTGCCCAGGCTAGAGTGCAGTGGCGTCGGCCTAGCTCACAGCAACCTCAAACTCCTGGGCTCAAGCGATCCTTCTCCCTCAGCCTCCTGAGTAGCTGGGACTACAGGCATGTGCCACTATGTCCTGCTAATTTTTCTTTTTTCAGTAGAGACGGGGTCTCGCGCTTGCTCAGGCTTGTTTCGAACTCCTGACCTCAAGCGAACCTCCCGCCTCGGCCCCCAGAGTGCTAGGAATACAGGCGTGAGCCACCACGCTGGCTCTAAATTGGTTAAATATTCCTTCTGCCCTGGGCAGCCACTTAGTGTACACTTTTCTCCCCTGGCTGCCGTGTGCAAATGGCCACATTCCAAACAAGCTAAGTAGACAAGTACTACTTCATGGTTCCACTTTAAAGGTTTAAAAAAGAGCGAGATTAATTTACACACAGCTATATAAGTCCTCTTCTAATGATCGTCCAAAAATATGTATTCCAGGGAGGAAAGTGGCGTTGCAAGAAAATGGCCAATACAGAGGCCATAAATTGCCTGTTTCCTAGGCTGTGCTCTGCGCCTCGGTTTGTGTTTTGCAATCCCACTACCTTGGAAAAGTGCCCTTCCTCAGGAAGGGAGCACCGAATCCAGTGTCAGACTCTCAGGATTCAGATGCTGTCCTGTCTCTCATTAGTAGCGGGATCTCAGGCAAATTGCTTAACTTCTCTGTGCCCATCTCCCTCATTTGTAAAATAAGGAAAATGGGCTGATAATTTTATCAGGACTCCAGTTCATAGGCACTGGTGGGTCTAGGGCAGGGACTGCAAACTTATTCTAGAAATGGCTAGATTATAAAGTTTTTCAGCATTGAGGGCCATGGATAGAGTCTCTGTCATGACTATTCAACTCTGCTGTGGTAGCACAAAACCAGCCATAGATACACAAATGAGTGTGACTGTGTTCCTGTAAAACTTTGCAAAAATAGTCAGTGAGTTGGATTTCACCTACAGGGGCAGATTGCCCGCCCCTGGTCTAAGCAATGTCAAAGCCAGAATGAGAAAGTGTCTATAACAGCGAGGCCGAGCACCCGCCAATGGAGGGACAGTCAGAAGAGTTCTGAGCTCGAGGAAAGAAGATTAAGGGCTGAAAGGACCCAGGGGCTCCCTCTACCTCGCGCCGGTCGCCCGAGGGCTCCTGTCCTCTGGCCTGGAACACCTCCCCGCCCCCAGCTCATTTTCCACGTTCACCCGCACCCTGCATGAGGGAAGGGACCTGTCTGGTCCCCCTCTGCGTTCCAGACCAGACTGTGTTCAGTGGGACCCAGTGGTCTGCCTGAATGTGAAGTGCCTGTCGGTAAAAGGACCTCTGGCCAAGAGCCTAGAGAGGGGCTGGGGTTCTAGGGCCGCCTCCGCTGTGAACTTCCTGTTTGACCTTACACGTCTGGGGGCAGCGAGGCAGCCGTAGCCCCAGGGCCTACCTTACAGGCCAGAGTTTGCCTCGAGGGCACCACGGGATGAGTCTGGGGGTAGGGGGCTGTGTCCAACCTGTGCTGCGTGCCCGTCCCTAGCTCCCGCTGGGTGTCCCCTGCCACCTTTTCCCCAGAGCTGAGGCCCACAACCCAGTTCACCCCTCAGGGGCCCCTGGTGGCGGCCACAGATTCTTTCCTGCCACAAATTATATTCTCCTAGAGCCAGAAGGGCCTTTGAGATCAGCTAGTTAATGCCTTTGTTTTTTAAACGAGAAAACTGTGGCCCAGAGAGGAAAAGAGACTTCCCCAAGGTCTCAAGGGTAACTGTACCCTGCCTGTGTCCATGCCTCTGGCTCTGAGGAAGCCCCACCCTCAGTCTCTGCGGAGTGGGCACTACAGAACCTCTGTGGGCCCAGGCACGAATGATGCCTTTGTGAGAATTATTTTTAAAAAGCACCCCTTTCTCCAGTCAAATAGAGCCCCACACCAGCACCCACAGCATGCCAGGCAGATTATAGGAATTCGGTCCCCATTTGGTCCCACAGCTGGGTGCCTTCACAGTAAGCAACCTGCACAGCCTTACATGGAGACCCTGGCCCATGCCTAGTAGCAGGGATTGGTGCTAGCTTTGGCAAACCTGAGATCACAGACCCATCTGGACATGTCAGGAAATACTCGGTTTCAGGCCACCATCGCAGTATAGGAGTGCACTCTCAGTGTTACCGGAAATCTGGATTTTCATGTGAAATCTGCAGTTTGTAAATGTTGGCAAAGAATTCCAATTTTTTTTTTTAAACACTGTGCTGGCCAATCCTGTGCAGACCACATGGGACAAATCCGTAAGCTGACTGGTTTTGCCATCTGACTTACTCGCAATACAGATGTGAGATGACAGGGAGTGACTTGTCCAAGGTGACACCTGGAGCCAGTGACAGCCCGTCCTCCACCCTCCTCAGGGCCTGCGACCCACACTGTGCCTCCATTTCACAAGTCAGCATGAACCGCACACGCACCTCCTGGCCTGGCCCAGTCCCCAGCTGATACTTTTACCAAATGTCACGGCAGTTTGCAGGAAGGCCCGGGGTCTGCCCGGAGCCAGTAAATTATGCTGGTTTGCCAGAGAGCTGTACACAGGGCTCTGATTAATGAATTCTTTAATGGTCGGGCCCTGTGCGCAGACCTTGCCTGAGTGTCACCCCCGGCAGATACACGAGGACTTGGCTGGGCAGTGGGAAGATTTGTGTCATGTCTTTGCCTCAGAAAGGGAGCTCCAAACCTGCTGGCCCCAAGCGCTGAACAGCCATCCCGCCCTCACTCCTAATGGTGCGCCTCCCCCGTCCGCGTCCACACCAGCCTGTGTGTGCGTAAGACCGGCGAGAGACGACTGAGCCTTGGGTGGAAGCAGAATTGGCTGGCCTCCGCCGTGATCTCAGGAAACTCGGAGATGCCCTGTCTGAATCCAAGCAAAGAGCTGAGAAGCCCCATCCCCGCTGCTGGCGCCTGGGGCTTGAGCCAGGGCAAAAAGCCCTGAGACCTCTCCCTCTGCTACCTGGAAATTGGAAACTCAGGTAGCAAGAGCCAGACATAAACCTGTCCAGAATCCCCAAGGATCTGGGAAGAATGGAAGCCTGGGAAGGTCACTGACCAGGGAATGGCCCTGTTGGGTGACCTTGGCCAGTCTCCTGACCACTCCGGACCTTGTGTCCTCTTCTGTGAAATGAAGGGCCTGGAGTGCACTGTTCACTCAGCACTCCGTGCAGAGGCGGGCCACAGTCAGAGCTAAGGCCAGAGCAGGGGTGACAAACACGGCACATGTGGCACCGCCCCCCCACGCCTGGGCAAACACCACTCCTCGATCCTGGCCTCCCTCGTGGCCGAGCCGGGGCCGGACCCACAGCCTTTCTCAGTGCAGGACTCAGGGCAGCGCCCCAATCAATCTCAGCCGGCAAGGGCGAGAAAATCGATTTGCCATCCCCAGACCGGGATATTTATCTTCTCTGCTTAGTCTGAGAGTGGCAGCTTGTGTGGTAGAGAGCACTGGACCAGGAGTCAGAAGACGGCCGGGCACCAGGCCTCTCTGAGTTTCCTCACCGTCCTTTCATACTCGGAGGTCGTGGAGCAGAGTCTATTCGTGACAACAACGGGCATTTACATATCAGGTACTGTGCATTTCTCATTTAGTCATCACAAAACCTGATACGGGGGAATTAGCATCGTCCCCACTTTACAGAGAAGGAAATTGAGTTCAGACAGGTTAAATGAGAGAGCCCAGGTTCACAACAAGTAAGTGTCCAAACTGAGAGTCAAACCCAGGGGTCTTGTAGCAGGTTAAATATGTCCCCAAAGTCTTTGAGGCCCCTCCCACCAAAAGGTGGAATCTGTTGCCCCCATCCCTAATTCTGGACTCGCTATGCTAATAGAATGTGGCAGAAAGGGCACCGTGCAAGTTCCGCAGCCTGGGCCTTGGGGCTTTAGGTTCTGCTCTTGCCCTTGGAACGCTGCCCCAAGGCTGCCTGTCTGTCCCACTGGACAATGAGAGGGCTTGGAGGAGAACCGAGGCACGCCAGCCCACAGCAGCCGCGGCCGTGTCCGTAAGGCCGGGGTGGGCTTTGCAGTCTAGCAAACCCTCCCGCGGGATGCAGCAGAGTGAGTGAGCCCAGAGGAAATCCACAGAGGTGCTGCCCAGGCAACTTACAGAATTGCGAAAAGCAAACCACTTTGTTTTTAGAGTTCCTCACTATGCAGCAATAGCTAACTGATACACGATCTTCCGCCAAAGCCGCATTCTGCATGCTGTGTGTGTACTTGACAAGAGGCACACAGAGTAGTGGCTAAGAATGTGGTTTGCAGCCAGACAGCCCGAGTTCAAATTGCTTAGAATATTCAGAATATTCTCCCTGAAGAAAGGAAATCTCCAGGCTCACTGAGAATCAATGTCATTTACCCAGCGAGGGCTCCTGAGTTCAGCAGCAAGGGTCCTGACCACCTGCTGCCTCTTACATCCTCGGTGAGACAGAGAGAGAGAGAGAGAGAGAGAGAGAGAGAGAGAGAACATGCATGCACACACCAGAAGCCCCCAGAAGCCCCAGGAGGAACATCTGGATGACACCTCCTCTAGAGTTACATGATGTGGACACTTCCATGGTGGGCCCTGCAGGTAGATGCCATTGGTCTCATTCTTCCCACCTGAGGAATCCAAGACCCAGAAAAAGAACTAGCCCTGGGCCAGCCTCCTAATTCCCAGTCCCTTCCTCCTGGGGCTGACACGGTGATGAGGCTCCCACCTGGGCACCCCTTGCCCAGCCTCAAGAGTACGGCAGAGGCAGACTCTGGGGTTTCGGTTATCTGCAGCCAGCCTTCCTTGCGCTGGGGGGTGACTGGGCCAGGACCAGCCCTCGCTGAGGCCTGCTGTAACCAGAAACCCACAGGAAGGAGGGGGGCCAGACTCCAGCAGGAACGTGCAGCCGGGGCTGATCTGTAAAAGGGAGCCGTGGCGTCTCTTAGGTGTGCTTGTCCTCCATCTTTCTCTCTGCTTGGTCCTGTGCTCCTGGTCACCTGGCGCTCCTGTCCAACGTCTCCACGAGGACACCCTCCTCTTCCTTTCTCAGTGGGGTGAGCATCAAGCCGGGAAACAAAAGCTAAGATTTGCTGCACACTCAACGTGTGCCTGGTACGATATAAACATTCTCCGCTTTAATTGACATAACAACCTCGCAAGGGATGTCCTGTTACCCGCACATCGCAAATGAGGAAAGCAGGGTCCCCAGAGGCTAAGTTACCGGCCCAAGAAGACACATTTAGTAGGCGTCAGAGCTGGGATTTGAATCCAGATCCTCCGACTTCAGAGCCGTGGCCATTTCCACCGCACCACCTGGCGTCCCCCAGAGAACCCGGCATGGAAACACCGTGTGGAAACAGCCGAGTGGAAACTGCATTAATGAAAGGAGAGATGGAGCCGGGTGCGGCCCCCAGGGCTGGTTCCTCGGCAGCCCGAGCCCCGGGAGGAGCTGGGGAGAGATTTTCCCGGCATGCTCAGCAGCTAATTACCAGCCTCACTTTTTCCTTTCCCTCCTTAGATGTTTCCGATGCTCTCATGAAGTGCTCTGAACCCAGCCCGCAGAGCAGGGCGGTGCCTCGGAGCTGGCAGCGCTGGGATGGCGGGTGCAGAGAGAGTCTGCAAGGCTCACGCACATCCCCCTGTCCCCAGCCAGCTGCCTGGGAGGCCACTCCAGGAGGACAAGGACCCTGTCGGTTCCACGTGTGGCGGAATCTGTGGCCCTCCGTAAAGATCTGTGGGATTAATACACTGAGCACAAGCGGGTGCCAGGCACTGTGCCCTGATGTCCACGTGCGACCTGCACATCACACTCACAGCAATCACATAAAGCTCATCGTCCCTAGTCTTCGCTGAGTGCCCCACCTCACTGAGCGCCTGCTAGGGGTGGCCTCGCTTCCAGCTGTTCACCTAGATCCCCTGAGAAAGCCCTCAGGAGTCCCCACCCTCACCGTGTCGTCCACACCCCAGAGGGGGCAACTGATGCCCCAAGGGGTTGAGTGATTTTCCCCCAGTTAGGAGGGGCTGTGCCAGCTTTGAACCCAGGGACATCTGACCCCTGAGACAGTGCCTTTAAGCACCAGACTCTGCGTGGTGTAGAGGACACTAAGGCTGGGAGGGTGACGGTGAGAGCCCCTCTCCAGAGAGCCGACCCCTCTGGGTGATGCCTCTCCAGCCCTGCCCAGCGTCCTAGCTGCTCCTTCCCACCTCCCGAGCCACCTGCCCAGGGGACCCTGCTTCCGGCCCACTGGCTCTCCCTCTCGGCCTCCCTGTCTTTCTCTCCTTCCTCACGCCCCCGCCCCCCACGCCTCCGCGGGGCTCAATATCAGCTCCCCACTCTGGGCTGTGTGACCTTGAACAAGTCACTTGGTGCCCAGAGCTTTGGTTCTTAATCCTCAAATGAAGCTAATAAGCCCTGCAGCCGGGTGAGGCCTTGGGGCGGGGGGAGGGGCAAGCCCACCCCGAGCCTGGCGCTCCGTAGGGGTCGCTCTGTCCGTCTCTCCGCCTCCCGAATGGGCCCGGGTGGAGACAGGGGCGGAAAGGGATTCACCCAGAGGTGGGGGCCTGCACTGCGTCCACTGTTTGAATGAGGAAAATGAGGTTCGGAGAAGTAAAGTCACTTGCCTAAAAGCCCCAAGGCTAGTAAGAATTTGGGCTCAAATTCGAACCAGCTCTGTGCAAGCACAAGGCCTGTGTTCATCTTTTCTTTCCGAGTATGTATTCCCTGAGCACCTACTGTGTGCCAGGCACCTTGCCCGGCAGAGGATTAGCAAGGCACAGCCCTCCCCTCCCAGGCGACTGGGGAGGTGTCAAGGCCAGATGAGATCATAGGCAGGAAGGCACTTGCCAAAGGACAGTGCGTGACCACCTCATCCCCCGCAGGCTCTGAGGAGGCAGGGGAGGCTGAGTGCTGGATTGCAAAGCTGCAGGAGGCCTTTCCTCGGCTGCGCAGCTGTGGAACGAAGGAGGAGCCCGGGTGGACAGAGAGGCTGGAGATTGCTGGCGGGCCCCTGGGACCACCGTACGCTGGGGCCTCCTCCTTTAATCCTGCCTGACACCAGCTGTAAGATTCAGATTAAATTAGCAGAGGATCCTTGGGCTTGGTCCGGTCCCACCTCAGCCTGTACCCTGGGGACCCAGAGGCCCACTGCTCTGAGAAGCCTCCCCCTTCCCCCTGGTCTCCGGTCCTGCCAGTGCTGCCCTGCCGAAGCCCCACGCAGAGCCGCGAGCAGAACTGGGCCAGGGCAGGGGCAGTGCCAAGAGGAAGCCCTGAGCGTGTGCCAGTGCTGAGAGCAAGATGGGAGGTTATTTTTAGAGACAGCCCGATGGGGTAGCCGTCTGTCCCACTGCACGGAGATGCCCTCGTGAGCAAGAGTTCTGTGATCCAACATTCAGCCTCTCCTGGCTTCCTCAGAGCCTGGGCAGAGCCTCCTCCTCCAGGGAGTCTCCTTGCTCCTGAGATGCGTCAGTGGCTCCTCATTCTCAGTGTCTTGGGCAGGGCAGCCGCGAGAGCAAGGAAGTTACTAATGGGTGTTGAACGGCTTCTCTACACTAGGTGCCTTACACATCCTCCCTGCAACCCTCCCAGCTGTCCTGAGACGTGCGTATCACCCGTCCTCATTTTATAGGGAGAAAATTGACATTCAGAGAGACTAAGTAACTTGCCCAGGGTCACACAGCTTGTGTTGGCAAAGCTAGGACTTGAACCAAGGTCTGCCTAATGCCAAAACTTGCCCTCTTTCTACTCCACGGTGGGTCTCAGGAGCGTCTCCAAGCCTGGGTGAGCACCGTGGGGCCTCTGGTCCGGCTTCGTGCCCTGCTTCACTCCCCCTGTGACCTTCAGGTCTGACCTTCCACCGAGCCTTGCAGTCTTCTGGGTGAGTCAGCCCGCACCCATGGCTCTCGCTGTGGGTAATGAGCATTCATTCAGGGTCTGCTGTATACCAGGTACTAGGCTCTGTTAACCTCCCAGGGTAGGCCCATGGAAGCGGTGGAAAGGACAACGCCCTTAGCCTGGGGGCACTTACACCCCACCTCTGTGCTCTGAGCTCTACCTCTAGTCTTCTATTAATCCTCAAGATGCCCCTGGGCAGTAAGTTTATTGCCTCCATTTTGCAGACCAGGAAAATAAGGGTTGGAGAGATTAACTCTCATTTGCCCAGCGCCTTGAGATCTCTTGGTTTAGGCCCCTATTACATTTGCATGAGCTATTTAAACTTTTCCTTAATTCATTCACTGGCTTGTTCTTATCAAATGCCTCCTAGTTGCAGGAATGCTGAGGGCCTGAGGGGATCTCAGAGACCGCCTCTGGTTCAATACCCTTAGCCCTTATCTTACAGATTTGGTACAGGTAGCAGTCAATAACTCTGCCCATTTTGCAGATAAGAAAGGCCAAGTTCAGAGAAGGCAGGGGACTTTCTGCATGTTGCATAGTAAGGAACACAGGACAGAAAGACTGCCTCCTCCCTGCACCCCCTCTGCCCCAGCTTTACACAGAGGTCCTTGGCCCTGAGCCGGAACAGTCTAGGACACAGTCACAGGGTGGGGGTGTCCCCTTAGCACCTGTGCACTCGATCTCACAGGAAGCCAGAGACCCTGGGCCAGGGAAGGTTAAGACACTCGACCATCGGGAAGGGAAATGCATTTTGGAATGCATGGAAGTCAAGCATTTCATCAGGGGCCATGGTCAGTGGAAGGCCCTGTGGGGGCTGGGGCTAGGAAGCGTGGTATAGCAAGAGAAACCGGGACAGGGTGCCAGCAGCTCAAGGGTGTGTCCCTCAGACTGTCTGTGGGGCCTTGGCCAGGGGACTGGGGGCCTCGACCTCTCTGGGCCTCATTCCCATCTGTAGAATAGGGGAAGCATGGCCAGGTGGTCCCTCAAGTTTCCAGTTAGCTCCGTAAGGTGGTAGATAAGGGCCAGCCATCCTGTTGGAGTGACAAAGGGGCACCAATGACAAGGCAGCCCGTGCTGGAACCCACAAGGAAAATGGTCAGAGGTCCACAGCATTTGGAGGTGGCAGGAAGCAGGGGTGAGCGTGAGAATCTGCTTAGGTGGGCAAGGCTGCCTGGAGAGAAGCACCCTTCCCAGGTAGCCCCAGAGGCTGCTGGTGGGGAAGCAGGCGCAGCCCGGACAGCCGAAGGGCCAGCAGCCCACCGCCGGCCTGCAGAGCCGGCTGCCAGGGAGGGCGCAGAGGGAAGCCGTTGCAGGAGGCAGATGTGCGAGTTTCCTGCTGTTGCTTTAACAGAGTCCACAAACTGGGTGGCTTAAAACAACAGACATTTATTCTCTCACAGTCCTGGAGACTAGACGTCCCCGATCAAGGTGTTGACAGGACCACACTCCCTCCAGGGACTCTAGGGGAGAATCCATTCCCGTGACTCTCCCAGCTTCCGGTGGCTCCAGGTATCCGACTGCCCCGGACTTGCGGCCACGCCTCTCCAATCTCTACCTGCAGTTACGCTGCCTCCTCCTCCTTCTGGCCTCAGATCTCCTCTCCTCTGCCTTTCCTTCATAAGGACACTGGTCACTGGATTTGGGGCCCGCCTGGAGAGCCCAGGATGATCTCTTCAAGATCCTTAACTCAGTAACGTCTGCAAACACCTGTTTTTTTCCAAATAAGATAACATTCACAGGTTCCAAGAATTAGGACTCAGACATATCTTTTGGGGGGCCATCATTCAATCTCCAAAGACAGGATCTCGGGGACCCCAGGGCCAAGGCTCCATGCTCACTGGCTCCTGGAGTCTGGGAGGCTCCTGGCAGCTCAGCTCAGCTGGGTGGGGAGTGCCAGTGAGGGGCACCAGCTCGGCCCCTGAGGCAGAAGGCTGGGAGCAGAGATGGCTGGGAGGGAGGGAGGGAGTTAGTCTTTTCTGCAGAAGGCCCCCCAGCCCAGGGGAGGCAGCAGCCTGTCTTCCAGCTCAGAGACAAATTAGCCAGGTAATTCAACTCCATCAACTGCAATGACCAAGCCTGAAGGGGACTTAGGGCAATCAAACCACTTTCTTTCCCACCCAAGGACAGGGAGGGCCCAGCACAGTGAACCGGGTGGAGGCCTAAGAGTGGGATTTCAGGTACAGTGGAAGGACATATGGCAGAACTTCCCGGTGCAGGCCAAACAGACGCCAGTGGCCACCACCTTTTCTTTCCAGCCCCTAGAGCCCAGATTTAGCAAGTCTATCCCAGTTCGGGGCCATGTTATATCATTATCAGAGCCATTGCCAAGCATGCCTTCAGATCCGGGGTCTTGAAAATATGTCAGTGAACGTATTGGGCCCTTCCTGCTCCAGGTCATTGGAGGGTGAGCTCTGGACTGAGCAACAGCTAGTTTACTGGGTTCTGTGGCCTGGCTCTGCAAGGGGCAGCGTGGAGAGAAGAAAGGCACAGGGCCTCAGCCCAGGGGTCGGGGAGCTGCAGACTGGGCAGAAATTGTGCACGCAAAGAGAAGTGACAGAGTGTGGCTGGAGGGCAGGGGACAATGGTGTGGGCGAGAAAGCATTCTGAGTGTTTGAGAAGGAGGCTTGTGTAGAGCAATTAGCTTCAGGACTGAGGCTGGAAGCAGGCATTCCAGGGGCCCAGGCACCACCCCTTGTAGCTCACAAGCAGCAATACTGGGCTGGAGCCAGAAAGATGAACACAGGGGCCGAGCGTCAGACGGAAAGAGGGACGAGAGAGAACAGGGCAGAGATGCTAGCTGGGAGGCTGTTGTCCGGATCCCAAGAAAGGTAGTGAGAGCTTAAACAAGGGCGGCGGCTCTGGGGCTGCAGAGGACAGGATGTAAGAGGGAGGAAGGGAAGAAAAGGACCCACTGAACACTCACTCTGTGCCAGACGCCACGTGTGGTACCTCTCATCCACCGTCCCATCCAGTCTTCTCAACGACCATCCCAATGGGACAACTGGCATCCTAAGAAACATCGTGTTGTCAAAAAAAAAAGCACAGAACTTTTGCAATAGGAAAAGGAGACATTATAAAATGAAGAAAATGGTCTGCCAATAAAGTTGTTTATTTTCTCTGCAGTAATTCCAATAATTAACATATCTTATAGCCAAACTTGCATTTTGTGATTGCAGGCTAAAAATAACGCGACGGCATGTTCTCCACACGTGGGGGCACATGTCGTCACCCCCGTGATGGTGTCATCACCCGTAGCAGCAGTCCAGTCATATGGCTCATGTCCCCTAATTAATCAGCCCTACCACTTCCAACTCCAGTTAGGGACGCGCAGTGCGGAGAGGCGCCTGCGTTTATTATCTCCACTCTGCGTGGGGGAAACCGGCTCACGGTCGCAAAGCTTGGGAGGGGCTGAGCAGAGATTTGAAAGCAGCCTGTCCGATGGGGGTCTTTCCACTCTGCTCCCCGGGAAGGGGCATGGCAGGGACTCGGTGACTGATGTCCACAGACAGCCCAGGCGGAAGGGCCGGCACAGGCAGGGCTCGGGGCCAGGGATGGAGGCCAGCCGGAGCCTTCCGAGCAGCAGCCAAGGGAAGGCAGTCCCTCCCCTGCTGGGCCCGGCTGTCCCTCTCACCACCGGGGGCCCTGACTGAGTGCAGCACTTGCAGAGCAGTGAAGGATGAAAATGGGAAAGGAGGAGAAGGAGCAGACAGGGCGGGAGGAAGCGCCGCACCCAGAGGGAAGACAGCACCCTGTTTAGGGCAGACCGAGGGCAGCGCTGCCCAGCTATCTCTGCACTCCCTTTTAGCACTTTAATCAAATGCCTTACGGATGGGTTTGCCCGGATGTCAAAAATCCAATCGGATACATTTATTGGCCTGACAACCAATTTTCTGCTATGTATCATCAGGCACTGATGGTCCATTCTCGGCAGCAGGGGAGTTGGCCGTAATACAGCTGGGAGAGACATTATGTGCCCTCAATATTGTTTCAGGCTGTCACGGGGGAAGGAGAGGAGCCTGAGCTCATAGGGGCAGACAGACAGACAGAAAGACAGAGGGTGTCTTGAGCCTTGGACCTGGGCACAGTTGGGCAAGTGCTGAATGCGGGGGAGAGGTCAGGGAAGCTTGCAGGCCATTAACAGCCCCCATGGGCGGGGGCCCTGCCCCTTCCTACCTCCTCGGGGTCCTCACAAGCCACGTCGGGAGAGCGGGGCAGCAGGCACCTGGCAGGGCTGATGTGAGGGCCACATGGACTCGGACAGCATCCTCTCAGCCTCCTTCGTGTCAGGGCATGAGCTAGACAGCCCCTTAGTACGTCACTCCAGTCCTCGGGGAGCTTCCAGGAGCATGGGGCACACCAGATTAAAGGGCTGGAGGAAATCAAAGCCCTGCTCCCCTCTCCTGCCTTTCCAGCTGGTCCTCAGGAGCCCCAGGAGTCTCCAGGAGATCCCGCCACCTGCCAGAGTTGCCAAAAGCCAGGGACCAAGCCCCCAGCCTCCCCTTCAACCTCAGCAGCACCACTTACATCTTTCTTGCCTTTTATGGGTTGGGCTTGGTGCAAGATCACCTTTGAACAAAGAGTTATATTCCTTTAATGAGAAAATTTTGAAAAGCACTGATGTAGTCAGATCCTCTCATTTTACTAACAGGGAAACTGAGGCCCAGAGTGGTAAAGGGATGTCAAGGCAGCCTTGGAGGGCTGCTCAGAGGAGGTGACATGGGCAGTGAGCCTTGAAAGACAGGCAGAAAATCCCCCACTTTGAGAGGCAATGAGAGGAGGAAGGAAACACCACATTGTCCTGTGCCTGTTCCCACCTCGGGCCTTTGCTCAAGGTCCTGCCCCCGGGAGGGTGCTGTCCTCCTCCTTCCCACGCCTCACATGCTCACTCCTCTCCTCCTTTGACAACCAGCTCGTGCCACCTCCTCCGTAAAGGCTTCCCATCTAGAACGAATGGTTCTGGCCCCTTTCTCTTATAACAGACCTTCACGGGGCAAATTAGCTCTTCCCTCATTCTGCCCGGCCCTGAGGCCAGAATTGGTGATGCCAGTGCCATCCGACCCACGCTAACCAGGAACACACCCGTATTTGGACCAAGGCGTAGATTACCCGCAGCAACAGGGAACGCGCACACCTCGGGGAATGGGACGCTTCAGAGAGAGGGCGCCAGATGCGAGTCACAGGATTTGGGTTGTGTTAGGGGAGGATTCACGGAAGGAGAGTTTTGTTCTGGAGCAAATGCTGTCAGGAAGCGAAGCAGGAAGTAACTCTGTGACTGGGTATCTTAACGACTCTTGTCTAGAAGGAGGGAGAACAGAGCAAAGCCTGGGCGGTACTTGGTAAAGAAGCAGTACTCCCTGGTGTTCGCCAGGACAGGGGGATGTTTGGTGATCTTCGCGGTTTGGACAGTGTCCTTGTTTTTGTCTGTGTTCAGACACAATTACGGACTGGTCTTGTTTTCGTCATGCTTGTGGCCTTGTCTGATGTTTATGTGCTGGGAAATTGTTTATGTTCAATAGGGGATGGCTGCAGCCCGGCTAGGAGTGCCTGACCAGCTCCGGCTGTCGGGGACCGTCTGCGTCCTCGGGGCAGTGGCTGAGCCCAGCGCCTGGCACGGAGTGAGCACTTAGCCACCGTGTCCTACATTGTCCAAGACGTTGGGGCACGCAGAGCAGGCTTGAGGAGCCGGCATGGGGGTGCAGCTGGAGGTCAGGAGCAGGCCTCAAATGCCAGCTAATCACAGGAGATAACCGAGGTGACTGCGCTCTGGAAGGTATAAAGTACTGCGGATGGTGAAGGATTAGTCTTATCTCCCGCTCCTTCCTCCCTGGACATTGGCCTGGAGGCTCACAAGCTGTTCAGCAATCTCGCCAGCCTCAAGAGACAGGAAGAGAGAGAAAACACAGCTCAGCAGAAGCCGGAGAAAGCCATCCCGCGCGGGCGGGCCAGGGAGGAATGCTATTTATCCTGCGGATGCCCCTGACCTTTCCCCACACAACGGGGACAGATGCGCAGAGCCTGGCTGCATCCTTCTCCTTTAAAACAAGAAATGGAAGCATTACTCACCAAGCCTGGCCATTTATCATGGTCTGGGGACATTAATTTGACAGTGTGTCATTTTCCATTTGGTTTGGGCCTGGTGGAGGCTGCCCTCGAAACACCTTCAATTAAATGCAGCTAATAACACAGAGCTATTTTGAGCAAGGAGGGCCTCTGCCTCCCCCAGAGTTCTGCTGTGCGTGTGTTGGGAGTGGGGGCAGAGGCGGGGCGCTGCTTCGGGGAGGCCGCAGTTCACAGTGATCCCAGTGTTCAGATTGTTTCCCAAAAATCTAGGCCCTGCCCCTGTTGCAGGCAAGTGCTGTGCATACAGGACAGGGAGAATGACCACCTCATCCCCTGGGATGAGAAGATTCCAGCAACCGGCCGGGCTGCATTGCAGCCCTTTCCATAGGAGGGCAGAAGAGACGGCTCTCGCCTAGCATTGGGAGAGCACAGGTTTCGGAGTCCAGCAGACTCGGAGGTGGATCTCACCTATTCTGCTTCCTGCCTTCTCTGAGCCTCGTTTCCTCATCCGTAAAATGGAGACAAGAGTTCCTCTTTCATGGGGTGGTATGACGATTCACAATATTTTATGGGCTCGAACTAACAATATATGCATG
Source organism: Indri indri (assembly GCA_004363605.1). Taxonomy (NCBI): domain Eukaryota; kingdom Metazoa; phylum Chordata; class Mammalia; order Primates; family Indriidae; genus Indri; species Indri indri. The sequence goes on along the minus strand of RJWJ010028980.1, from coordinate 5,501 downwards.
AAGCCTGTTAATTCATGGGGAGATAACTTACAATAACCTTTTAGATTTTTCAAATTTGAGATTTAGAGAAAGACCATGAAGTGCTCAACACCCAAGATTCCTTCCTCAGTGAGACTCAGAAAGTATCAGAGCGCTTCAAGGAAAGCGCATGGTCCCCAGAGTTAGAAACATCTCTCTTCCAATCCCAGCCCTGCTACCAACTAGCCATGAGATTTGGGGCAATTTAACAGCCTGTGCCTCAGTTTCCTCATCTATAAGATGGAGATGCTCATGCCAACCCTCCCTGGGACCGTTGAGAGGATGAAAATATATGACACATTAAAGTACCTAGCAAATGGTAGATGCATTCCTATTGACTTACTCATCCTCCTTTGCCTAAGCCCTGAGTCTAGAGAATAAGCATTCTTTGGTGATTACTACATTTTAGATATGTGTTAAGCATGGGGTACAAACGTTCTCATTTTAATCTTCAAAATGCCATAATGTAGGTACTATTAGTAGATTGAGCCATATGAAATTTGTTGTTTTTTGTAGGTCAAAATGGTTGACTATCAGCAATGTCATGCGTATGACCTAACTTCTTCCATCTTCCTGATGAGGCCCCCTTACCCCCGGGGCTTGGGGATGTTGATGTGCTCAGATTAGGCACTTGGACCAGTGGTGGAGCTGAGATGGGCTCCTGGCAGTCGACGCTGGAGCCTGTCGGCTTCAGGCTTAATGTGGAGGGACAGAGGGTTTTCCATGAGAAGCCCCTAGGCTCCGGGGAATACAGGACAACCACCCTGAGTCCTGCTTTCATAGGTTGATCGCCAATTCAAACCTTCTGGCACCAGAAACACTTGATTGGACCCAGGTAGAAGTCTTCCAGTGTAAGGATCAAAGTGAGGATAGGTTTCGTACGTGCAGAGGGCCTAGTGGGGCACGTAGGGCCTGTACAGCAACCCCTGAGGGTCACCAAGCTCTTCGGGGACCCTGGGACCCACCTTTCAAGCTCCACTGCCTAGCCAGCCTCGCCGGCAGCTGCCCTGCCCACAGGAAAACCTCTGACAGCCATGAATGCCAAGAGCCACAATTCACCGCATGTCCAGCTGCCAACGGGCCCTCTACAAAGTGTGATATTGATTCAGCTGCCACTGCTGCGGTTCCTTCAGAGCTTTGTGCTGGGGCAAAGCCCATGGCCCACCTTGTGCTACCACTGAGATCCTATTTGTCATGATCAAGATGCTGACAAATGCCAGCCATAATTCAGGCACGCCTGATTCAGAGGGAAGCTCTTGGTTAGCACCAAGAGCCCTGATTGCTCTCTTTAGGACTTTGCCACTGGCTTGCTCTATGGCCATGGACCAGCCCCTTTCCCTCTGTCTCCTCATCTGTAAAATGGGGCCCTGGTTGAATAACCTCACCAGTCTCTCCAGCACTGAAGGTACACAAGTCTACATAAGCAGAGTTCAGAAGGTGGCTGTCTTAGTCCATTTCATGCTGCTATAACAGAATATCTGACACCAGGTAACTTACAATCAGCAAAAGTGTATTGGGCTCATGGTTCTAGAGGCTGGGAAGTCCAAGATTAAGGGGCCACATCCGGTGAGGGCTTTCTTGCTGCATCACAACATGGTGGAAGGCATCACATGGCAAGAGAGCACATGAGAGAAGGACAAACTCGCTTCTATAAAAAACCCACACCCATGATAATGACATTATCCATTTACGAGGGCAGAGACCTCATGACCTAAGCACCTTTTAAAGGTCCCACCTCTCAATACTGTTGCACTGGAGATTAAGTTTCCGATGCATGAACTCTGAGGGACACATTCAAACGATGGCAGTGACCTTACTGGTATATTTAGACATCTTTGTTCCTGGAGCAATGAGGTGAATTAGTAAGATTCTCCTGTTTATAGTTACTAACTATCCAGGCTAGTTTCATCTCATGCTACTTTTTTCAAATAACTTTTTAAAAATTATTTTTCTTTTCCCTGCACATCCCCCCACCACAGAAGTAAGACTAAGAAAGAAAAAGAAGGAATCCACATTCCTTTCTTCCCTCACCAGTATTGTTTTTTATTAACTGGTTGAGACAAGCATGTGGACATTTCTCAGCAAGAATGGATGACTTTGTCAGCTTCCACAGATTCACCTGAACTTACCACTAGGGCGAACTGCAAGAGACCTGAAGTTTAAACAGGATATGCACAGCCATAGAGGACCAGGCCAGGCAGTTATGACAGTCTAACTCCTTCCCCTTGCCCACAGGTAAAATGGGTAAATACATTCTGGAAAGCAGATTGGCAAAATTTATCAGGATTTTTTTTTAAAGTTCATATCCTTTGGAATATACTAAGAAACCAATCCGAAGTGCTAAAAGAGTCATACACACAAAGGTGTTCATTATGTGAAAAATTAAAGCGAATTAAACACCCAGCCATTGTGGATTGTTTAAATAAACCATACTACATCTTCTTGATGGAATATAAAATATACACCAATTTTTTTTAAAACTCCATAAAACTTACAGTACCATGGAAATACATATATATGTATATATATATTTTAAAAATAGGGGGAAAAAATCAAGATTCCAATCCAGATAAACATGATGGATTAAATACACCTTGACCTTTTCTCACTAGCATTTCATTAAATTGACAGTAAAGGGGAGAGATGTATAAAATCCCAAGTCCAAAATGGCTTGCAACATCAAGAGATAAGAGAATTCAACAAATACCTGGGCTCTGGAAAGCAGAGGGACGAGCGGTAATGACTCAGCAGAGTGCAGAAAGCTACAAAATACAGCACTTGCCGAAAGGAGACCAATGAGAAGCAAATTGATTTGTCTCAAAGAATTCCTGAGAGACTCAGTGCTTGAATGCTCCAAGTCTGCAAAAATCCATGGTGATGTTCAGAACTGAAGGCACTGCAGTTAGTTAAAAGTCTGCGTCTTGGGCAGTTGCCCTCCCAGGGCCCTCCTCTCCACCTCCACTGTATCCACCTCGTGTCAGACTTCAACTGGAACTTGAGAAGTAGAACACAATGGAAACATGACTGCAAAATGCAGAAGGAACATTATTTCCAACACTGCCTGATCATAAATCAAGTGTGATGGTGGAATAAGTACATTTCGAACATGCAAAAAATTGACCTGTCTTGCACCTTTTCTTACGAAGTTACTGTAGGATGTGCTTCAGCCAAACAAGAGGATAAACTAAGAAGTAGGAACATGTGGGATGTAGGAAACTGAGGATCTTATCCAAGAAACTGGCACAATTTCAGATGGCTAACACGAAGTGGGTCCAGAGCACCCAGAGAGACTCAGAGGGCAGCTGGTCCAAATGCAGGGTGAGGTGGGAAGGGCATGGAGGTGAAATTTGTGTATTATCCAGTATGTTGTTCCAAAATCTTAGAAAACAATATTGATAGGCATTCGATAGCTCTCTTGGAACACGGAGACCTGAGCAAACAAAAAAAGCAAAGCAATATTAATGCCAAAAAAACATAAAAAGATGTACAAAATGGGGAATGTAACCATAGTACCTGAGTTAGGTCCTGAGGAAACAGTATTTTATAGCCATAATCACTAAATGTAGACTAGAACTGTGATCTAACTTGGTAGGCTAATGAGAGGAGAAATGGAGGAGGGAGCTTGTAAAGTAGCTAAATCCTCAATTACCAGAACAAGAAGTCAATAGATAATTGGGGGAAAAAAGCAGCATAGCAAATTATTCAGAAGTATGTGAAGATAAATAATAGAAGCAATGCCTAAGGGAGTTGAAATCGTTTCCTCTCCGGAGTGGTGGAAATGATGAGAAGCCATGGGATAGGAGGCAGCTGCTTTGCACAAGAAACCTTTACGTGTTATTTGATTTCCTAAAACTATGTGCATATATCACTTTGGAAAAAGTAAAAATTAATTTCAACACTTTCCCCAATTTGGTCATAACTGTCAGTTGTATGCTGGTTCCTGAAGCCAGGCTGACCCAGTCCCATATCATGCCCCAAGGCAGCTGCTAAAAGCAAGCAGCAAGGACTTGCTGCATTGGGAATTTCTGCAGTTTCCCAGGCTATGGCTCCCTGTTTGCTCCCAACCTGATTGTCTCACTTTTCTGTCCCTTGTCCTGACCCCCGGCTCCATATAGGACGACTGTGTTTTTGCCTCTGACTTTCTGTGGCTTCAGAGATGCTCTTGGTTTGCTAGCCTCAGCGCTTCAATTAAGGTTTTCCCTCCATTTCCCCTTCCGTTGCCCTGGGTGAGAGTTCCCGCCCCAGCCCCAGGCTTCCGGCCGCCATATTTTCTCCACGTAACCCTGCCCACTGGCCACAGCTGATTGGAGCAGGGGTGAACACCTGACCCAGGCGGAGCCAATCCAGCTCTTGCTTTGGGAGATTGGTAATTGAGACCGAGAGACCGCCAGAAGGCTGGACTGCTTTCTTGAATAGCAAAAAATGTAAATGCAGGCGCTGTGGCTGGAAGATTTCCAACTTCATGGGCAGGAAGGGCAGACGGTCAGTCTGGAGAGAGAGAGACAGGCTCAGACAAGCACGGGGGAGGGGGAAGCAGGCTTAGAGACCACGTAGTCTCAAGCAGAAAGGCAGGCGGGGAGGGAAACTGGGTCCTCACATGGCCCTGCCTGAGGCCTTGAGCTCCGCCAGCTCTGTCTCCGTATGCGAAAGCCCCCTTTTCCGATTAAGCTAGCTCGATTTGGTTTCTGTCGCTCACAACCAAAAGAATCTTAAGTAAAAACCAACCCAGCCCATCTCCCTAGACCCCGCGGAGGCGTGGTAAGAAGCAGACATTTGACCTTTTGGAGACCCCAGCATCCATTCCTCACCCCCAACGGTCCCCCATTTCCTTTGTGGGGTGCACCTCCCCCTGCAGTATGCAGTCTCAGTGTACAGCAAACGTGAGAGCTCTGCGTTTCACCGGGAAGGGTGTAGGGGGCCCCAGAGTCTCCTTTCCCTGGAACCTTATGCCCGCTGCTCTTGTTCTGCCAGGGGATAAACGCATGACCAATACGAGACTCTGTGGGACTCTGAATCTCGAGCGGGTGGGGAGATTCAGTCCCCTAGGAGGGACCAGCCAGGGAGATGCTCGGGAGCCACCGCGTCCCGTCAGTTCACAGCTCAGTTTTATCCTTCTTTCCATCTATGGCCTCTCTCAAATGCTTCTGCTAAGTGCCTCTTGCTGCTGTTCTTTGTTTGAATTAGCCCCGTTTGCTTTCCGTTGCATGCAGCCCGAGGACCCTGAGCAAGCTTGGGAGGAGGGCCCAAGAGGAGATTGGGCAGCTGTGTGTGGAGCCCCGAAGGCCTCAGAGGCCGCACCTCATCTCTGGGAAGGACTGGAGGTCGTGCTCCCGTCTTCAGCAGTGTCGTGTGAGGGAGCCTTGGCTGGCGTGGCAGGCAGTGGGGGCTTTGGAAATAGAGGAACCGAATCCCTGGCAGTACCTGGCCGCTGGATGGGCAGACTCCCAGAATGGTGGGCAGGGTTTTAAAAACAGGACTGGGGA
>RJWJ010028979.1:0-20980 GCA_004363605.1 Indri indri | reverse complement strand
GATGCCACATCCTGCAGATGTGCATCCTAGAGGGCTACAGAGAGGGCCTGCTGAATATGAGTGGGTAGGGACCACATCTGTCCTAGAAATCATTTGGAATATGACAGCATCGTCTCTCAGCCACCTGGGGATGGAGTCCCCAAGACCCCAGTCAGGGAGCAGGTCTGACGTGAGGCCCCAGGAATAGTTAAGGCCTCCTCGATTCCTGGGTGTATGAGACTTACCCAGGACTTGTCCAGGGAAGCCCACCTGGGGTCTGATCTTGCCCTCCATGCACCGACCCTGCTCTCTGCCGGTATTGGCCTCTGCTTTGTTCAGTGTTTATTTGTTCAGTATCCTGGTGTACTCGGTATTTATTGGCTTCATTGTATTTTTCCCCTCATTTCAGAAATTCCGGGTAGATATGCCCGGCTCAGGCAGTGCCTTCATCCCCACCATCAACGCCATCACAACCAGCCAGGACCTGCAGTGGATGGTGCAGCCCACGGTGATCACCTCCATGTCTAACCCGTACCCGCGCTCGCACCCTTACAGCCCCCTGCCGGGCCTGGCCTCTGTTCCAGGACACATGGCCCTCCCGAGACCCGGCGTGATCAAGACCATTGGCACCACCGTGGGCCGCAGGAGGAGAGATGAACAGGTATCGCTGGGGCCAGTGGCAAGGAGCCACGTTGGTGGCTTTTGGGGCCTGAGAAACACAGAATATTCTGTAGAGTTGTAAGGGGCGGGTTAATGTTCTGGGAGCACTGAGGAGACGAGGGAGGGGGACAAGGAACACATCCTCCTCATCACTGGAGGCAGAGCTGGAGAATTGAGAACCAGGGCTGGCCGTGTCATCTCGGTCATGTCCCTTGCAATCTCTGAGTCTCAGCTTCCTCAGCCACAAAATGGGGATCGTGCTTCCAACTAGCCAGGACTTGCTGCTCGAGTGAGGTCCTGTGTGGGAGCACATTGCAAGTGGTAAGGTGTCAACACACAGGAAGGACTGTTGTGACCGGCCGGCAGCAGTATCCTTCTCTGGTCCTTGGCAGAGGGGCCCCAGGGCAAGCTGCCAATGAGCCCTGGCTGTGAGCTGTTGTGGATTAGCCCCAAGCTGTCTCCCAGTGTGTGGCGCAGGCCAGGCACCCAGCAGACTGAAAGGGTCAAGCTCTCGGGACTGCCCATGTGACTTTCCATTCCTCCCCAGTGTCCCAGGCCTCCAACTCAAGCAGGAGCCCATTTCAAGGTCCTGGAATGCATGTTCCAGAAGTACAGTGACTGTGAGGCTTCAGGAATCTGTTCAGCTATGTTAGCCGATGGGGGAGTGTGAGTGGGGGAAGCCAGACATCAGCCTTTCTTCAAGGGGCTCAGCGTTGCAAGGGGGTTGACCTGGCTGGGAGGGAAGCCAGAAACTGGTGAGGCCTCTGCTATTTTGGCAAGACTCAAAGGCTCATCACCTGTATCAAAGGTGAGCCAAGGCAGCGCTCAGTCTCCTGCTTCTAGAAGGAGAAATCAGAATCATGCATAATCACAGAAAGAAGGGAATGAGGCCTTCAAAGAGCACCATCTGTCCCTCGGCACAGGTGATACAGCAAAGGCCCAGACACACCTGCCTGGGATCACTTGGCAAGTGAGTGGGGAAGTCTGGACTAGGTCCCAGTTCCCTGGACTCCCTATGCAGTGCTCGCTACAAGGATATGCCACCATGAGCCCAGGGAAGGGAAAATGCATTAGCAATGGACTCCCTTTTTCAGATGAGATGTTAACCTGGTGAAATACTCCAGTGACAGCGTTGGAACCCTTTCCTATTTCACCCACACCCCATCTCCACTCTGGGGTCCCCAGGGGCCACAAGGTTCCAATCTAAGGACCTTTCAAAGCTGGTTCCCAGTGGATAAAGGTGGATCCAGGGCCAGGCGTCCCCAGCATGCTGAGAATTACAGGGATCGCCGCTCTGAGGAACTCAGGGTCCCTGCTCCTTTGAGAACAAAGCTGGTCACATCTGCTGTGTGTTGGTTTGTTCTGTTGCTGGTGGGACCACAGTGCAGGGCCACGTGGGAAGGTACGTCTGATCGACACTGCGATAGAGCTCACAGTGCCACGTGGGGCTTCTGCTGCTGGGGCAAGTGGCCCATATCCCCCTCCCAGTTGCTTTCCATAATCGCGGTCGTAAATATCACAGTAGCAGTGACCATGATGTCCTTTATAAATGTGCCTCCTCCAGGCAGTCCAAGGTGCAGAGCTTTATAGGCACCGAGGAGCTGGATTCTCCCAGGACATAAGCAAGTCCTGAGTGAGAGCCAGGCTTTTGAGGGACCCTTTCAGGCTACCAGGACAACAAAGCAAGATTTGCTGAACACTCTTCACTCTCTTCTGGGCCTATGTCACGCCAAATTTAGAAGTTTATATCTGGAAGTATATCATCTTTTTGGAGATCATCTTTTCTAATTTCCCTCTACCCATTTTATAGATAAGGAAACTGAGACCCAGAAAGGTGAGGGGGCCCACTCAGAGTCACGCAGTGAGTTAGTAGTAGCATGGCCAGGGCTGGAGTCCACCTCTTTTGACCTTTAGCCCTGTGGTTTTCCCACCACACCACCTAGGCGTGCCCAAAGACAATCTGTCTGGAGAATTTCCTTCCTTTTTTGAGAGGGAGGGAGAGAAAAAGGAGCGTTTTATCCCACATCAGTTGGGGATTCCGACAATCATCTGGCAGCTCTGAGGAAGCCTGGCAGTAGCATCCTAGAACCTTGGCTGTTGGGGTTCCTGGCCTCGGAGTCTTCGCTCCAGCTCGCTTCTGCCTGCCCAACCTCCCCCTGGGGGAGGAGCCTGTTGCCAGGAGTGGCCTTGCGCCCTCCTCTGGAGCCTGCCCGGGAGGCTCCCTCCGTGCCCAGTGGCATGACTCTGAGGACGCAGGGAGGGGAGGGTGTGTGTGGCTTGTGGGTGCGTACACGGTGGTGGCGCCGACACACTCAAGCTGTAACCGTGCCGATCTCGCCTCCCCTGAACACTTCCTATGTCAACAGCTCCCACAGTTGCCTCACACCTGAACAGAGAGGGGAGAGACTCTCTGTCAAAAGTTGTCTGGAAGCAGCCAAGGGGGAGAGAAGGCTTGAAGTGGACCACAGCCAGCCTCCTTTTCTGCCCCTCATCAGTAAGGGACCTGGGGGGCTTGCTAGACCTAAGGGACCCCTGGTGGCTCTTTGGTGATCAGCTGCTGGGGCCAGTGGCCAGTATCCCCTTCACAGTGCAGCAGGGCCGTAAGGCTCTCTTGCTAACTCAGCCGGGCTCTGGTCGAGACAGTTTGAAGAGCAGCAAGTATTCAGAGCCTTGACCAAGTGGCCTCATGACCTCAGCCTGGCTGCGGAGTCACCTCAGCGTAGACAGCCACAGGATAGTCCTCTCTAATGCTGTGCCCTGCTTTGCTGTTTAGGCCGTCACAGCAACAGACCTCCAGGGCTACAGGGAGCATCCTGGGACTCTGACCTGGTTTCAGCCAGGACAATGGCACTTTCCGTCATGGGGTGGCCAGCAGTGGAGGCGGCATCCCTCCATGGGGCAGCTTCTCTCCCCACCCCCAAAAGTGGCTTCAGCTTTTTCCTCATGTGTCCCTTGAGGGTGGACCCAGGTCTTATGCCCCTTGGAATCTTCTAAGCCCACAGTGTAGCACCGGGCACATAGTAGGTGTGCAGTCAATGTCTGATAAATGAATGCGATGGTGTTTGCATTGCTTTCTGCTTTGGCCCACAGCCATCTCCTTGTGTCACCTCTGAAAGGAGCAGCGGGTCACAGCTCTGGAAGGGCTCTATGTAACCAGAGCATTGGCCCTGCTCAGTACAGCAGAGTTCTTGCCCTCTGGTGTGAGTGACGCATCCCTACCCATCCTCATTGAAGGAGCTAGATCCTAAGCTCTTTGCAGGGGTCATTCTTTGTTGTTCACAGATAAATCCCAATCCCCTAGAACAGCGTCTGGCAGTAGAAGTAGGTGCTCGTTTGTTGAACGAATGGATATGGCGGGCAGCGGGATTTAACATGCTGGGGGCTCCTCCTCCTTTTGCTTGTCCTGTTCAGCCTAGTACTGCGCCACACCGGGGAGTCCTTGGGGTCGAACTGTGAGCAGTGGCACTCCAGGGTAGACAGAGGAAGTCGGGAGTGGAATGGCACCCTTGGCCCTCCCAGTGGTAACAACAGAATAATCCCCCCTGGGCGGTTCTTGCCCATGTGAGGGCTTTGGGCCCAGCTACTTAACCAAATGGGGATAATGAGGCTTGCAGAACAGGCAGAGCCGTGGGAGGAGTAATTAGCTGGTTTTAGAAGAAGCTGCTTAAGTGGGTGGGGCCAGGCCTGGCTGGCAGGCGAGTTCTCTCGTGGGGAAACATCCTTAGCTCCGTCTCTCTGGCCTGGGCGCTGAATTAGGGCTCACGTGACAAATGCTGCCATCATGCCTGGCCAGTGAGTCCCTGACCCATTGCTTCCCTGCTGTCCCTTTAAACATGGACATCACCTTTGGGGCCAGAGTCAGCGCTCCCAGGCAGCTAAACACCAGTGAGCTGCATGTTCTGGGACCTCTGAGCCCAGCCACACTCCTCTTGTCCTCCTTCCTCCACTCCCAGTTCCAGAAGGGCCTCTTGCTTTATTTAAAATACAGTTTTAAAAAAATAAAATGCTGTTAACCGTTTACCCCATTCAAATCATGATACTTGACCTTGGTCTCTAGCTGTCCCCTGAAGAGGAGGAGAAGCGTCGAATCCGGAGGGAGAGGAACAAGCTGGCTGCAGCCAAGTGCCGGAACCGCCGGCGGGAGCTGACCGAGAAGCTGCAGGCGGTGAGGAGCTCTGTGCAGGGTGGGAGCACTTCCGGGTGGGCACAGTGAGAGCTCCCGGGCTCCTGGCCCCCCAGCTTTCTCCTTGCCCACAAGTGCCATGCAGTCGAGTCAGTGGAGACAGAACATTCCTTCCCTTGAGCACATGGGTCAGCACTGCGCGGATTAAAAAGCGAGAGGAGCCAGGGGCTGACCTTTGGCGCGAGCAGGGCCTAGAGAGAAGAAACGGACAAGCCTCTTGGGCCTAGCGCCTTTTTTTACTCAGTTCCTGAGTGTTCTCTGCTCTCAGACCTGCTGGGGCTCCTGGGTGAGGGATGCCAGAGGGTGCTGGTATCACTGTCCCCTGGGAGCCAGGGCAGGGCCAACCTGCCCCTTCCAGGGCTACTTCCCCAAGGTTCCAGCCTCCCTTGTGCCTACCGCCAGCAGGAGTGGCCCAGCCTGGCTTAAGTGCGCTGGCTTGGGTGGGGGTGGGGAGGCTGTCACGGTGGAGACGGGTCATGTGCCAGCAGCGTTGTATTTTCTTGGGGTTTTCTCATGTCTTTCATGGGCTGGAGGGTTCCCCTTCATGTGGCCTTGGGACCTCATTGTGCCCTTGTGAGTCACTCCCCCATGCTGCCTAGTTGCCCAGACCCGGGGCCCGTGGCCCGACCGTTCCCTAAGCTTGACCTGACCGTCACGTCCCTCCCGCCCGAGCCCAGCCCCACGGGAAGGGCCGTGCGCCACGTGGAGGAGCCCAGAGCTGGGGCCGACTCTCCCAGGTGGAACGTTTTCACAGTGAGGAGATGAGAGAGACTCTGTCGGTAGTCCTCACAATGACCGGCCCAGAGGGGGCTTTGGAAACGTTCCATCACTTTGTGTAACCCTCCCAGGTACCGGCCACCTGCTCAAGCTTCCCTTTGTCCGTCCCGCAGCCTGGCTGCCGTGGTGCCTGTAGTAGTGTCCCAGGGAGCACAAGTCAGGTTCTGCGTCAGGTGAGGCGCCGCGAGCGAGCAGACTCCACGCGGGGCTCGCTCACAGAGCCGTCCCCAGCGCTCCCCTTATCCGGCGGGCACTTCAAGGAGCCCCAGAAGAGCCTGGCCCCTGAGGCCCCCTGCTCTCTTCCCCTCCTCCCAGGAGCCTCACACCCGACTCCCCCGCCTCCCCCGCCCCCTGACCCAGCCGCCCTGAGCCACATCCTCTACAGGAAGCCTCTCAGAAGCTCATGACGTTTGTCAGACCCTTGAGACAGATGGAAACTTTTTTTCACTCCGGAATATGCTGTGCTCTGCTTAATGAAGCTCTTGCCCGTATCTCCTCATTTGTGAACAGGAATTTGTGTTAGGGAAAAAGTGGGCAGGCGGCCGGTGACACACGCCTTTTCCTCTCCCACGGCGGCTCCCTCCGTGGGCATTTGCTCGTCTGCTTCTCCGGCTCTGTGTGAAAGACAGGGGCTGAGATCCTCTCGGGGTGACCCTGGCATCTTCCCAGGCCCTCTCGGGCCATCGGGTTCCTCTTCTGTCAAGCATAGTGGCTGAACTGAATGTTCTCTGAGGGTTTGGGGAGTCCGGAAACGTGTGCTTCAGAAATTGGAACAAAAAAGGGAAGAGGGGCTGTGATGGTCCCGCCGGGATTGGCTGAGCCCTTGTTACAAGCCGGGCACTGTGCCGGGTGCTACAGAGTCTCCACTCTGATGCAGCTTAGGGCTTAGCATGTGTGCGTCCACAGGTGAGCTGGCTTGGGGTTGAGGAGGTAGAGAAGGAGAGTGGGGGTGAGGCTGCACTCTCCATGTAAGTCTATTACCCAACCCTCAGGGGTCCCAGGGGGCAGTCAGGGCACTGGAGCATAGTAGAGCATAGTAGCACATGGGCTCTGGAAGCAGACACATTAGAAATCAAATCTGGGCTACTCTACCTGCTAGCTCTGTGACTTTGGGCAAATTACAAAACTTCTCTGAACCTGGGTTTTCTCATCTGCAAAATGGGTTGATAATAACATCTATCTCCAAAAACTGCTGGAGGATTGAATGAAATAATCTATGATATGCTTAACACAATGTCTGGCACAAAGTAGGTGCTCAATTATGGCAGGTACAATTGTTGTTTCACCCCTCCTCTAAGCCTACTTTCCTTCTTTTGAATTAAAAGGAATCTTGAGGCTCCAGGTGACTCAGAACCAGCGGGGTCTGTGGCCAGGTGTGTGAGCTGGCTGCTCACAGTTGTCTGGGGACATTGCTTCTTTTCCCTTTCCTGCCTGGATTGGAACCACCCCTCAGCGAGTCCCTGGCAGGTTGCTGTCCCTCACATCCCTCTCTTTCCCCTGCAGGAGACGGAGGAGCTGGAGGAGGAGAAGTCAGGCCTGCAGAAAGAGATCGCTGAGCTGCAGAAGGAGAAGGAGAAGCTGGAGTTCATGTTGGTGGCTCACGGCCCCGTTTGCAAGATCAGCCCGGAGGAGCGCCGGTCGCCCCCAGCCCCAGGGCTGCAGCCCATGCGCAGTGGGAGTGGTGTAGTAGGCGCTGTGGTGGTGAAACAGGAGCCCCTGGAAGAGGACAGTCCCTCATCCTCATCGGCAGGGCTGGACAAGGCCCAGCGCTCCGTCATCAAGCCCATCAGCATCGCTGGGGGCTTCTACGGGGAGGAGCCGCTGCACACCCCCATCGTGGTGACCTCCACGCCTGCCGTCACTCCGGGCACCTCAAACCTCGTCTTCACCTACCCCAGCGTTCTGGAGCAGGAGTCGCCTGCGTCACCTTCTGAGTCCTGCTCCAAGGCTCACCGCAGAAGCAGTAGCAGCGGGGACCAGTCATCAGACTCCTTGAACTCCCCCACTCTGTTGGCTCTGTAACCCAGTGCTCCTCTCCACCCCAGCTCCGCAGGGGGTCCTTGTCACTGCCTCCTTCCCAGGGACCAGCACCTTCAAGCACTCCAGGGCTGTGAGGGCAAGAGAGGGACCTGCCAGGGAGCTTCCTGGCTCTGGGGGACCCAGGTGGGACTTGGCAGCGAGGCACTGGAGGACTTGGGTTGATCTCTTGGAAGCCATGGGACCTCCTCCCTCATTCATCTTGCAAGCAAATCCTATTTCTTGAAAAGCCTTGGAGAACTTGGTTTGGTGGACTTAGACATCTCTCTGGCTTCTGAAGAGCCTGAAGCTGGCCTGGACCGTTCCTGTCCCTTTGTTACGATATTGTCTCTGGAGTGATGATGTCCTTCCCCGCCCCACCAAGCATGCTCAGTGCCTTTTGGTTTCACCTTCCCTCAACTTGCCCCTTCCCTTCCCCAGTGTCAATTTCACTCCCTCTTGGTTTTTATGAAATTTGCCATGACATTTCATCTGGGTGGTCTGAATATTAAAGCTCTTCATTTCTGGAGATGGGGCAGCAGGTGACTCTTCTGCTGGGGCTGACCTGTCCAGAACGGACAGTCAAAGTGCAATACAGAACCTTCCCTACCCCAGTGCTTCCCAGTGCGCCAGCATCTCCAGAACTACCAGCGGGGCTCGCTGAGCTCTCAAGGAGGTGCCACCATCACTGGGAGGCTCAGAGGACCCTTCCTCCTCACCCTTGGAGACGGCTTTTGGAGGAGCGGCTTGGCCAGAAGACGGGGTGTGAGTGAGACAGCAGGGCACTGGTTGGGTTTGCCAAACGCCTAATTACCAGGCCAGGAATAGTGCCAACAAAGCCACATGGGTGTCCTAGCCAGCTTCCCCTCACCCGGTGTCTCGAGCAGGGCGTCTCCTGTAATTACTGCCTCGCTGTTCTGCCCCTGGACCCTTCTCTCCAGACCAGGGAGGCGTCCCTCCCTAGGAACCACACATCGCTCCAAGTCCCTGCCGGGCTCCGCCCTCCCCCCACTCTGGCTCTCAGGGTGATGCCACCCATGGAGATTTAATGAGCGTGGGCCTGGACCCTCCCCAGATTGCTGCCAGGTGCCCCTCCCCAAGCCTCAAAGGAGCATTTGCCCAGGATGGGAAGGCAGGCAGGGAGGAGGGCTGTAGCCATCGGAGGGCGGAGTGGCGTTCGCAGCAGTGGCAGCCCCAGCGCCGGCTTGGCTTGTCCGGGCTGCTGGCCTCTCAGTGAGGCGCTGCGCCTTTTCTGCCCTCTGTGGTCATCTGCCACCTGATGGATCAAGTGCTTTCTCTTTTACACTCCCCTGCCCCCACCCCAGTGTGCTTTTCTGGCCCAGTCAGCAAGCTGTGAACAGCTGGCCTGAGCTGTCGCTGTGGCTTATGGCTTATGTGCCATTCCTGGTTGTGTGTTGAATCTTTCCGGCTGCTGAAATTGGAGATAGAATTGTGTTGCTTCCCACTATAGGAGAGCTGCCCCCTTCCCAGGATAGAGGGTGGGGAGGGGGTAACCCTGGCTTTCAGCAAGAGCCTGGCTCAGGGGGTCCCTGCCTCCCACCGCTCTGAGCTCTGAGCCTTTCCTCCCTGGGGCGTGGCTCCCACTGAGCTTCCTGTCATGCAGGGTCTTGACATGTGTCCTGGGAGCAGCTCCAGGCCAGAACTGGTGGCTGCTGGGCCAGGGCTCTGAGGTAGACTCTGCTGCTGAGATCATCGTAAGCTCGCTTGAGAGATCGGTTTCCAAGTTCAGCTCCGGAGACAGCAGTGACGTGTTCACACAGCTGTTCCCTCGCACACCGAGGCCACACGTGCTGGTCTTTATTTATGTCCGTTTCCCACTTTCAGGCACCAGACATGCAGAGTGGAACAGCCGTATGCTCAGAATGTGCGGCCCTGTGGGACTGGAGGGGATGGATGTGTGCAAGGGTTAGGCCACGCAGAGAGGGGAGATGAAAAGAAAAAGGATTTTGTTCAAAATACTTTGAAAATGTTATTTCCCGCATTCCTTGGCTGTGATGCTGCCCTCCCAGTTCCCCAGCGGCTCTGGGAGGGGCTCTCCTAAGAAGATCGGGCAATTGGGTTTCTGGCTTCAGATGAATCAAAGAAGCAGAGTTAGCCAGGAATAGCAGGAGATGGGCAAAGAAAACCGGGGTACACTCAGCTCTGAAAGACTTAATCATCTCAAGTGGTATTTGTAGCCAAGTGGGAGCTATTTGGTTTTTGTATATATAGATATTTCTTAAATGAAGCTGCTTTCTGGTCTTTTATTTCTAAAAGCCCTCTCTTACTTCGCTTTGTGCGGCATGGATCCCAACAGAGGTCACAGTCTGGGACTTATGGCCAGGCTGGGCATTCCTGAGACAGAGCTTGGCTTCAGTTCGGGTTCCAAGCTGTGCTGGCGTTGGGACCAGTGGAAGGCAAAAATCCAGCCAATCCACAGGATTCAAAGAGGCCTCTAAGCTGCGTTTCCTTTTAAGACCCTCTGGCTTTGTCCTAGGAGGTTGTTTGGCTTCCCCAAAGCCAGAGGTTATTTGGGGAGGGCCGAATATTCACACTTAAGTCAGGAGCATATGCTCAGTTTACTTCCTTTTGGCTCGCTCTCCAAGTTCTCTCTCTCTCTCTCTCTTTATCTCTCTCTCTTTCACACACACACACACACACACAAAGACTCATACACACCCTTGTTCCAGAATCACCAGACACCTGGCCAGCAGTTTTCTCCTCCATGGCTCCAGCTAAGGGAGCAGCTGCAGTGGGGATGCCTTTGTGCTTGGGTTAGGAACCCTGTGCTTCCCTGTGTCCCCAGCCACGAGGCAGCTGGTGTGGACTCTGGCTGGGCTGCAGGCAGCTCTGGGACAGCAAAGGGCAGGCGCTCCTTGATCAGCTGGTGTAAAACACACAGTGCTCTCAGCCACCTGGCTGGCCTGTGTGGGAACAGTCCTCTCCCAGGCTGGGTGCATGGGGACAGCTGCTGACACAGGAAAGAGAGGAGATCTCAGGTGGAGCTTAGGGAATTGCTGGAGCCAACTCCAAGCAGAGAATTCACTGGGGAGGTTTTTAGAAAGAGTCAAACATTGTTCTGCCTGTGTTAGCGGCCAGGTGTGTCCACTGTGGCCAGTCACACAAGCATCTCAAAGCCAAGAGCCATCAGGGCTGCTGCTTCTCTTTCTCAGGCATTGGGGAAGGGAGTGTTCCTCTGTTCCCCCTTGACTCCAAGCATAAGGGTGAGCTGAACAGCCTGGAGCATTGGGACTCTTTTCTTCCTTTTCCTCGATGATGGACCAACAGTGCTCCTTGCAGTCTAACCACGTAAGTTTCAGGTTGATTTCCTTCCCTGATCAGACATCTTTGTGGCCCCTTTAGGAAGGAAAAGAAGACGAAGCACCTACTATGTGCCAGGCACTGTGTTAGGGCACTTTTATATATATCCTCTTAGGATGACACTAAGGGATGAGGGCATCCCTTTATAAAAGGTCCCCAAGTAATGGATAAACAAAAAACACTTGGAGGTGAGGTCTTTCTTCAAAGATCGGAGGTAAGACTGCCTTCAGTCTAATGTCTGTTCTCAAAGACCCAGCCCCCGCAATATCCTCCCACCTCCAAACTTCTCCTTCTTCCTCGCCACACGATCCTGTGCACTCCTCAGACGTTCGAAGGGTAACCTGAGTCCTTACAGAATTTGCAGACCAATAGGATATGTGGTGTGTATAACTTTCTTTTAAAAAACTTAAGGAAAGAGGTCTTGCCACCTTCTGCTTGTTGGGTCTTTCGGCATTCATCTTAAAAGCCAGCATCTCACTATTTATTGATAGGTTTGTGTGTGGGGTGTGTGTGTGTGTGTGTGTGTGTGTGTTCACGTGCATGCACACATGTATGTATATATTTTCAGGCGTGCCGCGTCCTCCTGTGGCTTTTTAAAGGAAACCTAGTCATCCTGCTATTAATTTGGCATCTTCTCATGCTTCCAGTGCTTGGGCCATACATCGACAAAGGGTTTTAATTTCCCAGTGCTGACAACATGTTCAGGAGGGGCTGGATCAAATTTTGAGGGGGGTATAGGAAAGGGAGAGAGAGAAGAAATTGACATTTATTTTATTATTTATTTTAAATGTTTACATCTTCTTTGTGTTGTATCAAGCCTGAATAGAAACAGATAGCATTAAAATACTCAGTTCCCCTCTCTCTTCCTTTTTTTTTTTTTAAATTTAGGATAATGATGCTTTTTTTTGTTTGTTTCTAAAGTGATTTGTGACTTGTGCTGTATAAACTGTATTAAAAGGTTTTGTTTCTAAAGATAGATTGTCATTCCTCTGGGGACAGTGGTCGCCAAGAAATCTACATTGTAAGAACACAACAAAAGATCCTGCCCTGTTTCTCAAAAATTATTTTCTCTGTACGATTAAAAGTTTATTCCATTTATTTCAGTTTGTGTTTACTTGATTTTGAGGAAGAAAATATTTGACTTTGTACAAAGAATAGGTATCAGGGTGTCTTTTCTGCAGTGGGAGATGTATATATAGTATTTTGGTGTATAGTGGAAAACCATAAGCTTTGTGCATCTGTATTTGAGATATGTCAATGATGTGGAGTGAAGTCTGCTATAAGGTTCTGGAGGCAAACGAGTTGTACAAGGTTCCTATAGCTCTTCGGGGAATTTAATTATCTTTCTGGGCACCTTTTTTTCTGTTTTTTAAGTAATGGTAAAATGATCCCATTGGAGAGTCTTCCTGCATAGATCTCTCCAAGCAGAACCGTGAGTTCAAAATCTTTGTATAATTTTGAAAATTGAGGAGTAGCTCTGTTCTGAAGCATCTCTGGTGGTGTTTTTTGTTGTTGTTTTGTTCTGTTGTTTTACTGTATGTAATACAAGCCTACAGTATTTGCACTAAAGAAAGCTTGTTAGAAAAAGCTTGCTGCTATGGAAGAAAGAACATATTAAGACTTTTTTTCCCTTGCGGTTTTGTTGTTGTTAGCCTTTCCACTTTCAGTTGAGTAGCATTTTGTAGAATAAAATGAATTAAGGTTGAAGAGCCTCTGATGATTGGTTTATTCCATCTTTTCTTCCCATCTCTCCTGTCACTTCTCTTTTTCTTCTTTTCCTCTCTACCTTTGGCCCTCATGGGCGAAGCTGGTCTCTGCTGGTGGCGGGGAGGGTGGCGGCAGGGGGGAAGCAGGGAAGGGCTTGCTTAGAATGTCTTTCCGCAAGACCATGAGGTGGGCTCCTGGGAGGGCAGTGGAGCAACTCCACCCCTTCATCTTTCATTATTCTTTCCCCTTTTGACTCCAAATCCTGTTTCCTGAGAAGTATCTCAGGACCTAATTCTCAGCCAGTTGCCAACTACTACCAAGGTGTAAGCCAATAAAAGTGTAAGGTGCTATCCCTTCCCTGGGGTATTTTGTTTGAACAGGTTGACTCTGGAAATGCAGAAATTTTCAAAGAACCAATTAAATGTAAGGCTAAGGTTTTCATGGTGGTAGGATAAGGTCATGTGCAGGAAAGGGCTCGGAAAACAACCGAGATGCGCAAATAAGTGGGATGATTACGTTTCTAGACTTCCTTTTTGAAAAGTCACAGGTGATTAGGTATGGAGCCCTTAAAAGCATCAGCCCGAGCCCCATTGTCCTGTAGACTAGGAAACCTGGGGTGACTGGGAAACATCTGGGGTGCTCTTCCCTTGTAGCATACATGGTAGGGAGGCAAAACTGTCATTAGTTCATGCCCATAGAGAGGGGCAGCTGGCTGAGACTTAGCGAATGACACCACTTGCTCCGATATGCTTTAGACAGGCTCAGGCTACCGGCCTCATTCTCTGGAGGAACCAAGACAGTGAACTGGGAGTCGGGGGCCAGGATCCCAGGACCGGCGCCACTGCTCATTGGCTGTTAAGGTTTGGAGAAAGACATTTAACTTCTCAGAGCCTTAGTTTTCTCATCTGTAAAGGGGCGGGGTAACGATAGCATTATAGGAGCACCCCATTTAGGGGGGATAACAACATTCCTTCCTTTTCCTTTTAAGCAAGACTGGGGTATTAGGGAACAAAGCCACGTAGGAGTCTCAGCCTCATTGTGCCCTCTTCTGCCTGAGTGGACAAGCAAACGTGGAAAGAATCTGGGGCGTTTCAGTGGAACCCGGACTTTCTTGAGCAACTGCTGTGTTTCCTTGTGGTGTAAACGTCAAGGAGGTAGATGCTCAGAACATTGGCACCCAGCGTCTCTAGGCTTTTGGAATTATGGTGTCTAGAGAGAAGCGTGTGCTCATGTTTTATGCTTGCCTCTCATGCCTAGGTGCTTCCATAACATTTTTCATCTTCCAGTAACACTGCAAAATCCACGTTGTTTGTTTAAATTTCCACCTCTTCCCCCAGATGGCAATTAGGGAGGTTGATGATTGCCAGACACTTATTAGATGGAGTCATCAGCTTCTCTGTGCATCTGTAAATGCCTTAGCAGCATCCAGGCAGCTTTTCAGTCTTTGAGAAAAACAATAAGAGGAAACCTCCATTGGGTTCTCGAACCTAAGAGGGTGTGTTGGGGGAATTTTGCAGCCACCTATAATTAATTCTATGCTGTCTCTGTCCAAACCCGTTCAGTGGCCTGGGCTGATGATTAACTGTATTGATTACATTTCCAACACATTTGCAATTTCAAGGATGAAGCAGAGTACTCTTCCTCAGGAAAGATTTCTTGGTGAGGAATTCCCAGGATGATTCCCTTTTGCTGGATCTAGAGTTCCCCAAGTGGACACAGCTTTGACTCCAGGCTTCCTTTGTGCATTAGGCCCACCGCTATGTAAGGGAAAAGGAATTTCTCCTGGAGCTGATATTTTCCAACATGTTGAGCAACAAGACCGTGTACGTGAAGACATGAGAAGGTATGAAGCGCAGAAGTCAGGAAGAAACTGAAGTAGTTAAAACCCATAGAACCTTGGTTATAAAGTTGACTGATGCAACTTGATTATAGTACAGCCATTGGACCTTGGGCTCCAGTGCCACGTGTGACACGAAGGGTGTGATTTTCCTTTTGGCCTTGTGTGTTTAAAGGATGGATGAGACACTTGCACATGAGAAGCCCAGCTCCCTCTGGCCATGGGGCCCGGCCAGGCCCCCAGGCAGGAGGCCTAAGCTTGGAAGAGGCCTGATGGCCTTCTGGGACAGCCGTGCACCTGATCCAGGATGCTGCCCTTGCACCTGCCTTTGCTCTCGCTGGCAGAGATTCTGTTCCTCCCTGATGAGACAACAAAAGGACTGTTGCTTGAGAATCCATGAGCTGTTAGGACAAGTCCACCCAACCTTCTCTAAAGTCAACTTCTGCCCTTGTCAAGCCTGCCCGGAGTGGAGAGAAACTGTACACCACGACTCTAGCCATTGAGCAGATCCTCTTCCTTCCTCTTCCTTAGGCCCCTGGTAGACAGATGCCACAGCAAAGCAAATCCATAGTCTGTCCACAGTCTGTGAGTTGTCCCTAGAAAGTTCCACTCATGTAAAGGAAAAATAAAACCTGCTTCAGGCTCCACCTCTGGAACTAGGAAATCTTTAATCAAACTAAACACTTTAACGAGTCCTTATGTAAGCCAAGGAGAAAACAAACCAAAACACACATACTCAGTGATGGCCTTGTTTGTCATGGTGTTCAGATGAGTGTCTCTGAGGACACTGTGAGGGAAGTGGCCCTGCTTAGACACAGGGACCCCCCCTTCCTTCTCCAAAGGCAGAGTACAGGCTGCTGTGGGACCTTTGGTCTGCTATGGTTCTAGAATATAGCACTGCCTTGTTCTTTGGGACATTTAGAAAGTATCCAGTATTATTTAGGTGATACATATTTTTTTATTATAGTGGAATACATATACCATACAATTAACCATTTTAAAGTGAACAATTTGGTGGCATTTAGTACTTTACAATGTTGTACAACTACCATCTCTATCTAGCTCCAAAACATTTTCATCCCCACGAAAGGAAACCCCATGTTTATTAAGCACTTTCTCCCCAATCCCCGCTCTCCCTGGTCCCTGGCAACCACCAACCTGCTTTCTGTCTCCATGGATCTATATTTAGGTAGTATTTTTGAGAATCCCAATGTTTTTACTTTTTTAAATAAAGAACAACCATGAAACATTAGCGTGGAAAATGAACTAATAGCTGTTAGTGGTATGGTTCCCTCCTTATTTTAGTGCTACGTACCTTCTCATATGCCTTCACGTACGTGGTCCTGTTCAGTAGCCCAAGAGACAAGTGTTGCTGAATGTGTTGGAAAATATCAGCTCCAGGAGAAATTCCTTTTCTCTTATGTAGTCGTGTGTCTGGTACACTGGCAAATACAATCACTACCTTGATCCGGTGCATGGGGCACGAGGCATGCATTCGTTTCTCAAATAAAGATGGAACAAGCCTGAAAAGACAGAGTTCGTTTGCTGATGAAAACACCTTTATCATGTTGTAAACATAAGAGAACCACATGTTAAAAATGAGTGTGCAGATGGAGACTGTCACCATCATATTGTTGCAGGTATGAGGGAGGAAATAGTCATTCAAAAATGTTTTCGTGTCCCTACTAAGTACATGACACCGCCAAAGCACTCTTTGAAACGGTTGTGTAAAACACGGTGTATGCGAGTGTTGGATATAAGGTGTCTCTTGGCTTCGCAGTCAAACGTTTTCATTGGGAATATCAATTAACTACAAACTAGAAGCTGTCCTCAAAGAGGTTACCATCCGGTCAGTGTGAAAGGACATGGAACACAGACATTTTGGTCGGTGGCCGGTGGGGGGATTTCAGAGAAGATCTCATGGAGGAAAGGGCCCTGAATTGGAGCTCGGAAAGGGAACTGGAACAATTATAGATAATTCAGAGCGGAGAGCAAGTGTGCCTGGCTGAGGCACCAATCTGAGGAGAGATGTGGGGAGGAACATGTGGGATGGCTTTGGGGGTCGAGGAGGAGGCTGCATGTCCTGAGCCCGGGCTGATTTAGGGATGGTAGAAATTTAAGCTGCCATCTTGATGGCCTCGAATGACAGCCTTGACTCTTTCTGTAGTCGGTCAGTCAACGTTGTGTACTGAGTGTGCCAGGCACTGTACTCGGCGCTGGGGAGACAGAGGGGATAAGGAGCCCTAGTGCCCCACGCCCACTCGGGCCGTCATCTCACGGGGGAGGATGAGGAATTACAAGTTCACAAAGTATCTCAGAGAGATGAGGTGTGTTGTGGGTGTAGGTACCAGTGGGACTTCCCCTAATCTGGGGGGTGGTGGGGAGGGCTTCCCAGAACCAGTGGCATTTAAACCGAGACCCCTAAAGTAAGCAGAAATGACAGCTTTATTTCTAGGTATTGGGAGCTGCAAAGGGAACAGCCGAATGTGGCGGGGAGGTGACGCAGCCACAGTCACACTCTAGAGCAATCAATGGGCAGGACAGGTGGGGCGGGGGAGGAAGGGAGCCCTGTGACGGCCTGAAGGGAGTTGGCGCTGGCTGTAGAGCTGGGGCGGCAAGAAGGTGTTGCCGGGGAGCCAAGTCCAGATGGCTGGTTCCAGGAGGAGCTGGGTGGGGCATGGGGAGGCCCAGGTCCTGAGTTCAAGTCCTGAGTTCCATTTTGGGCATGTTACCGTGAGGAACTCGAGGATTTGCTGGGGTACGCGCTGGGCTGCGGTGCAAAGGCAGCCTGCAGGGAGCTCGGGGCAGGAGACCCAGACTGGGAGTTTCCTTCTGGAGCAACTCTCACGAGCTTGTGTATTGGCGCCACCATCCATTCATGTTGCCCCCTGCCCTGGGCTTCAGCCTGTGTGTTTTCCCAGTCAGTTCTTTCTCTTTTTCCTCAGAAGGGCTCCTCAGACTGCCTCCTCTCTTCTCAGACCTTCCCCAGCCCCCTCACTTTCCACAGATGATGTCACCTCCCATTGCTGGGAAAGCAGAGGCCATCAGAGGGGATCTCCTCCAGCTCCCATCACTCAGGCCACAAGCCTGTCTCCCGCCCTCCCTCCTTCCCCTGCTGTGACAGAGGCCCCCCTGCTGCCCAGGTCTCCTTCCTCCACCTGGCTTGGGCCCCGCCACGCTCCCTGTCCTCGGGGACCCCTTCAACAGGCTCCCTCCTTGTCTTGTCTTGTCCTGTCGCTGACCCCTACCTCTCCCAGGGCCCTTCCCATCCGCACTGAACTCTCACCCATCGGGAAAGTGAGAACGCTCCCTCAGCCCCACCCTCTGTCAGCTGCGCGGCCGAGAGTCCCCAAAGGGTTACCTCCACTTGCTGTGCCCACTTCCTCACCTCCCACTCTTCTCTCAACCCACTGAAGTCTGGCTTCCACCCCCACGGCCCGAGACTGCACTTTCTTGTGACAAATTCCTACAGACGCGTCTCAGCCTTTGTCATCTTTGACCGCTGCGCGGCCATCGGCACAGCGAGCCGCTCCTGTGAAATGCCATTTACTTTGGCTTCCCTCTTCCTGTCCTTGGCTGTCGTCTCCCCTCAATCCCCGTGTCAGTGCACCCCACCACCAAGTCCTGCCTGTGTCCAACTCGAGTGTCGCATCCAGCCCCACTGCCGCCCTCCTGGTACGAGCCCCATCACCTCTTACCTGGACAGCTGCCGTCGGCTGCAGCCGTCTCCAGTCCCCACACTGCAGCCAGAACATCAAACTGATGACGAGCGCTCACAGCCTATTTCCTGCTGCTGCGGCTTCTGGGGCCCTGAAGCCGAGCTGATTATGTAAGACTCCCGCTCCAATCTCTCAGAGAGGTACATCGGTTAGGATTGCGTTCTGTGCCTGTGACAGGAAACCCAGATACACGGAACCTGGAACGTACAAGGTTTTGTTCTGCCACTCAAAAGTCTAAAGCGAGAGGTTGAGGGCAGCTCCTCTTTTGCTCTCTGGGAAGAATTCTTTTGTTCGTTGTGTCTCTGGGCTCTTCTGGGAGATTCTTCCTGGTCCACCATACCCCATGGCCATCCTTGCAATGGCCGCTGGTGAGAAGGCTCCCGGGGCCTTCGGAGAGTTCAGTCCACCTCCCGCTACTGCCGGTTCTGGGGCCCAGGGATTGTTTTAGGGTTTAACTGTTAAGACTATGACAGACCATTGTCATTGGTTTTTGAAACTTTGCAGTATGTTTTCCTTAAAAGTTTGGTAGGCTTTCAATCTATCGGTTCCTAGCCAGTTTCTTAAGCAAAACCACAGCTGAAGATCTAGTGGAGAAGATATCATTTTAGCACCACACGGGAGGGAACCCAGGGCGGCTTGAAGAGGTTAAATTCAAACACTCTCTGTGCCTAATCACACCGAACCACCAAGTGTACTTTGATTGAAGTACCTCAGATAGGTATGGAGGAAATCTCTTGCCAGGTCCCTAAAAGGGCCACCTTTCCTCTCCTACAACGTGCACCTTTGCTCTCTGGGACTGCAAATGGAAGGTGGAAGCTTAGGATGCACGCCTGACCTCCTTCCTCCCCTGATTTCTCTCTGGCCTCCTCCTCACCAGCCTCCAGGCTACGAGGTCTGTCTGGAAAGTATCCAGCCATGTAATATGAAAAATATGCACTAACGATGGCTGGATACTTTCCGGACACACCTCAGAAAGGTCAGGGCTTTCTCTTCTTTGGATGAAGCTCCATTCTGGCAGGCCTGCTTCTTGATATCTTAAAGAGGGAGTTGAAAACATCCAGAATATCCTTTCTCTTAACAAAGAGTGTCTTTCCAGACTATTGTCTGGCTGAAAAATCTTATTTCGGATGTCAGAAGCCAAATATTCATTATCTCTTTCTCTGCATTTTTTTCTCTGATAATGCTGATCCTACAGCCCAGGCAGACGGTTGTTTGAGCTGACAAGGAAGAAG
Organism: Indri indri; assembly: GCA_004363605.1. Lineage (NCBI taxonomy): Eukaryota > Metazoa > Chordata > Mammalia > Primates > Indriidae > Indri > Indri indri. The sequence goes on along the minus strand of RJWJ010028979.1, from coordinate 1,549 downwards.
GTCACGTGCACAGACGTGCAAAAGAGAAATGCAATTAATCCTATTTTTCAAAATAGGATCCTGTTTACACCATTAAGGACTTCCCATTTTGCTCAGGGTAAGTCCAAATGTGTAAGAGGGTCCTTCTGGGTCTGACCCCTGTTTATCTCTCCAGCCTCATGCCCTGCACAACAACCACGCTGGGCTTTTCTCAGTTCCTGCAGCACGTGTTGCTCAGGGGCTTCCTAAAAGCTTGGCTGTAGTCTGGAAAGTGCTTTGCCTCTGTCTTTCATTGACCAGCTCCTGTTCATTCCTCAGGTTTTGATTTAAAGTTCACTCATTGTCTCTGGGAGGATTTCCCTGGCCCATAGTATCCCTCAGGGCACCCCTGCACACTTGTGATTAGTTAATTGATTATTTTTAATGACGTATTGGGTACCTCTGCTCCCCATTGGAACGTCAGCTGCAGGAGGGCAAGAATTGTGTCTGGTCCGTCTGCCTGGTGCCTCCTTAGGTCACCATAATCTCTAATCTGGATTAGAAAGATGAGTTTCTAAAATGCAAGTCTGCTTAAAACCCTTTTCACTTGGGTTGAAGTCAAGCTCCTTTATGTAGCTCCCAAGACCCTGCATGATCTGGCCGTATCTCCTCTCCCCTTCAACCTTCGTCTAGACTGGAACATCTCTCAGGCCCTGTCCACTGAAATACCCCCTAGAAGCAATTAAGAGGAGCTGAACCTCTTGCTGACAAGCCCCCAGATATGCCACCCCCATATCCCAGGAGAGGGAACTCCTATGCACCCTTCGGCTCTTAGCTGAGAGAGGGATTGCTCGCTCGCCTGATTGACTTGTCCACTCATCCACGCTCCAGGTGCCAGGAGCTATGCCAAGTGCTCAGGAAACAGAGCAGACATGACAGACCGAGCCCCCAGACTCCTGTGTGTTATCTTCCCTGAGGACCCTCACCCGAGGCTGAGTTAGGTGTCTCTTCTCTGGGCCCCCTGGCTCTCTGTAAAACCCCTAGCATTGCCTTGTCACAGTTTTAACAACTGTTTACCTAACTCTCCCTGGTAACCTATGAGCTGTTTGTTGATGCATCTATGAACCTGCAAAGTACTCTGCTAGGGGTAGAAAAGGAAATAGGAAATGGCATAGAATGGGAGCTGGGCCTCAGGCGTGTGGGCAAGGGCGCGGGACAGGTGGACAAGGGATGGGGAAGGAGACAAAGGCGGAGAGACCCCTCCTCCTCCTCCTTCCTCAGGGAGTTACATAAAGAAACCTGGAGCCAGACACAAAAGGTCACGTATTGTATGACTCCATTTACTTTGCTACCGGGCTGGGTAAACCCAAAGAGACAGAAGGCATGTCGATGGTTGTCACAGGCTAGGAAGCGGGGAAGGGCGAGTGACTGGTTAATGGGTATGAGGTTTTCTTTTGGGGTGATGAAAATATTTTAGAACGAAGAGGTGGAGGTTACACAACATTGTGAATGTGCTAAATGCCACTGAGTTGTCCACTTTAAATGGTTAATTTTGTGTCATATGAATTTCACATCAGGAAAAAAGAAAAAA
>RJWJ010028978.1:0-21003 GCA_004363605.1 Indri indri | reverse complement strand
TCCACTTGTACTCGCCATCAAACTGGTTCTAACTGATCAACACTAGGTTGATCACATGGTAGAAATACTCTCTAGGGATTAGGGGGATGCAGGGCAAATCAACAACTAAAGGACACGGGGAGCACTGAGGGGAGGTGGGAAGGGCATGCCTTAAACCCGCACTTGGGTGAGGCAAAGGCATAAAGTGTAACTGTAGTGTTTGTACCCTCACAATACCCTGGAATAAAAATAAATAAATAAATAAATAAATGTCCTTTATCAAAAATGCAATAATGAATGCTGGTGAGGATATGGAGAAAGGGGCCCTTGTACATTGTTGGTGGGAGTATAAATTAGTGTAACCACTATCGAGAACAGTATAGAAATTCCTCAAAAAATTTAAAATCGGACTACCATATGACCCGGCAATCCCACTGCTGGGTAAATATCCAAAAGAAGGGAATTCAGTATATTGGGAAGATATTTGCACTCCCATGTTTATTGCAGCACTATTCACAATAGCCAAGATTTGGAACCAACCTTAGTGTCCATCAATGGATGAATGGATAAAGAAATTGTGGTACATTTAAATGATGGAATATTATACAGCCACAAAAAAGAATGAAATCCTGCCATTTGCAACGACATGAATGGAAGTGGAGAGCGTTATGTTAAGTAAAATAAGCCAAGTACAGAAAGACAAATCTCACATATTCTCACTCATATGTGGGAGCTAAATATTAGAAACAATTGATCTCATGGAGACAGAGAGTAGAATGATGGTTACCAGAGGCTGGGAAGGGTGGCAGGGAGGGGAAGGTAAAGTGGAGACGGTTAATGGGCACAAGAATATAGTTAGATAGAATGAACAGCATTTGATAGCACAAAAAAGTGACTATGATCAACACTGAGTTAGGGTATACTTTAAAATAACTAAAAGAGTGGAATTGTAATGTTCCTAACAGAAAGAAATGATAAATGCCTGAGGTGATCGATATCCTAATTACCCTGATTTGATTAATTCACATTGTATGCTTGTATGAAAACATCACATGTACCATATAAAGATATACAACTATTATGTACCCATTATAATTTTAAACAAAACTTTAAAAAATCTTTCCTCCCTATAGATAATTGTAATTTTTAGCTGGAAAGAACATTCGTGTGTAAGCCATCTCCAGCATGAACATTTGTCAGATAAGCCTGAGATCATCAGGTTTCTCCTTCCCAACATTTTTTTCCTGGCAGATATCAAAAAGAAAAAAAATATTATTAAAATAAAATTTTATTATATTTATTTAGTTACACAAGTGAGGCTCATGTATGCCTATTGTTAGTGTAAAAAATGTGAGTACATACTATTAGTCCTGGCAGGTACGCAAATAGAACAGAAAGTGCTCATTACCAATAACTCTCAAAGACATTTTAAAGATGAAGGCAGGAGATATGGGAATCATATAAATAGAATCATTGAAAGATTCCATTTCAGGCTATTTGATCCAGAAAGTAACCAGTCTCCCAGTTTTGTAAGTTGTGAGATCTGGGTATTCAGGAACAGAAACATGCCAGAGATCAGAAATTCTGGGAATCCAGGAAGTTTTGTCACAGCAGCAGTTTGGATCAGCTAGAATTCTTGCATGATTCTAACTCATTGTGGATCCAATGAGCCCAAAGATCTATCCCATAGTTATTACCGTGTCCCTCAATTATCATTAGTAGACAGCTGAGAGAACCTCTCTTTGATCCACTTACCTGTGGAATAAAAACCGCTATTGTACGAAGGCACATGTGAAAATCTCTGAAACTATCACCAACCAGATAGTAGGAAGTTAGAAACAACACTTTATCCAAGAAGCAATGGCAGAGATTAATAACATCATCAAAGCCTTAAAGAGGTGGTCATCCCATTTAATTAACCTGTATGACCACTGAAAACCCATGTGGATTTTGATTGATAATGGAGGACTACAACAAACATAAACAGGTGGCAGCCTCATTCTCAGCTGCTGAGTGAGGTGTGGTCTGTGCATTGGTACAGATCAGTACAGCCTCTGGCACTTGATCTGCAGCTATTCATCCGGCAACTGTGTTCATCCTTACTTTCCATCAGTAGCAAGGAGACTGAGTTATCTATTGATACTAGGAAATGACAAATCTGCCAGAGCGGAAGCCAGCGCTAAACCTTCTTTATGGAAGAGTTTCGTAAGAAGCCCAACCAGCCAAGTGGGTGATTGAGTACATCAGACCTTTTCCACTTTAATTTACACATACCTGAATTGAAACATGGTAATTGATTTCACCTTACCAGCATGGAAACCTATAGATATGTATTGTCTTTTCTTGCCACCAGTAACTCTGCTAGAACCGCAAGGGGGTTTCATCTGTCATCATGGTCAGCAAAGGAGGTGAGACAATTGGTGTCTGACCACAGCAACTACTCATTTTGTCGTGTAGACTAAACCCATAAGCAGGCAGCACAGCAGAACAGTAGGAAGGCCCATTAATTCTTAGTTAACATGTCAGCTCAGGGTTGGATATTATACTCCAGTATACAGCACATGCAGTAAGCATTGCAATTGTGGCTGCCTTTTTCCTAGAAGGGGCCTCTATAATAGCCTAGGCTTAAATGAGGGCACAAGTGGATCAGAGTGGTGCAAGGGGTAAAATATAGTAAACTCTCTTGTGTGCTGTTAGAAATCTTCTTATTCCAGCCATGGGTGCTTCACCCAGTTTGACACAGGTTCCAACCAGCTTCATGCAGTTACAAATGGACTCATCAGGCTCATACTGCTCACCTCCTGCCTTGCCCTATAGTTTCTCTTTTGAAGCCAGAAGTAGGTCACCTGTGGGAGTCATTTGATACCTACACATGCACAGATCATAAATGTGAAACAGTTAACAGCTCACAGGGAAAATAGTTTACCAATGGGGAATAGAAGCCAACGGACAAAAGTTTTCTCCTTTTCATGCAGGGAGAAGAACCCCTTGAACTTGTTATGTGGGTTCTTGCCTTCACGCAGGAAAGAACTGAAGTGTGGGCCAATTAGCAACAGAAAATTTATTGAGATGGAGACAGACAACAGATCCTACCCCCCAGACAGAGTAGGGGACCTCTCCAGAGCAGGAAGGGACACTTTATGGGGCAATGGTAATGCTTTTAAATGTTCAAAAAACCCATTGAGTAAAAGCCATTCAAAACCAGCATTGTCTTTTGGTCAGGCCATAAAAGGTAATCATAAACTGCTGCCACAGAAAGGTAAGGGCAACCAGTTTGTTAGGCATCCAGTTTAGTAGTTCATCCATCATCAGGTGGTCCCAGGCTGGTGACCTGCTGGCAACTTCCTGTTCAAGGTGGTTAGGGTCAGGTGTTGGTCAAAATAGCTGCACTTAGGCTCTCTCAAAATTCCTTTTCTCCCTTATGCTTACATTACTTTGTCACCCTGATTGACAGTTCTAAGATATATTACTTACTTCTCAGATTATCTTTTTGGATCAAGCAACAAGTCAATAACACATCAAGTATTTAATGCATTCCTGCCATGCTCCCCTGTCCCTCATGCCTGTTGCTGGAATCAGTCTCCACCATAAAGTAGTCCCACATAGGCCTTTGTCTCAGGCGGTGCCTCCTGGGTAACCCAGGCTAAGTGCTCTGTGATGAGAAAGCTGTTATTAAACCTGCAGTCCAGATGATAAATAATTCAGTGACCTACCTAGAGTCTCACAGATGGTGGTGGTCTGAGACATCATTTTAATCATATCTTCTGCCTCAAAATCCTGTACTCTCTATACTGGATCACTTCTCAATGAAATTGGTAAATTCGTTGCCTGTTAAAGCTAGGAAGTACTTGGAAACTCTGTTCTAATGATCATGACTTTTTATTTAATGTCAAATCTTTTTCCTTTTCTTTTCTTCTTTTTTTTTTTTTTTAGTACAATCAGAGGCAGAAACATAAAAAGCTAGCAGATTGCTTTACATTAAACAATGTGGGCGAGGAATGCTGCCTACTCTAGTCAGCCCTCCACTCCTCAGTAACCTTGAAGGAGCTCTATAGATAGACCTTCAGTATCATAGTGGCAGAATTTGAAAAAAGATGATGCATTCATGCCCCTGCTTTTAAAAATGAGACACTGAGGCCTAGAGTGATTAAGTTACTTGTCCAATTCTGCAAGTTCATTAGTGGCAAATATTTAGGTTTTGATTAGATAATCTAAAGGATAGAGTAATTATGTTTCTGGTAAGTTTAAATACGGATCTATAGAGGAGTCTGAGAATTTTTGACAAGGCCCCATGAGAGCCTTTCCAATACTGTATTTCTATAATTCTAAGCAATCATCACATCCAATGAATTAATTATGCCACATGATATTTTCCCAGTGCAATACAGATGGCTTCATCATATAATTTTAGGCTCTAGTTATAGATGATTCACTGGCATTTTAAAGGCCCTGTTGCAACTGTTCTCCAGCAGAAACTCAAAGAAGATGCTTAAAACTGCTGTGTATTGAAAATGTATCATTTATCTAATGACGAGTTCCTTTGCACCTGAAAGGATCCACATGGAATGGAATTCTGGCAAGCTGGGTCAGTGACTTCAGAGACTAAGCTGCAATGGATAAGCCTGTGCTCCAGGGTCTAGGAGCATGTCTTGTACTGTGTGCCAGCATGGCTCAGAGCTGAATGACAGAACCCACTGTTGAATGATCCTGGAAGCTCTGAATCAGAAGGACAGCTAGAGAGCATGTGGCACAATACAACCCCTATTAAAAATTTGATGCTTGAATCCTCTCCATAACCTCCCTGACAGACAGACAGAACCTCTCTGAACCCACCTGCTAGCAGAATTAAATACCAAATCTGCTGCTGTTCAGATTAAAGTAGGCCTCCTTTACTTGCTGAACATTACTTTTGGTTATAGCATTATCTTTGACATTCTATCCATTCGACAAATATTTATGAACACGATATACATTGGGCACATGTTAGTGCAGATATAAAGATGAGTATATGCTTGTATATATTGTGCCCCATTCCATAGGATATTTGAGCCTTATGGAACTAAATAACATACATCTCTCCTTCAAAGTGCTCTCGGTATGGGAGTAGAGCACCAAACACAAGCCAATGATTACTATAAATATTATGATAGAAGTGCATAGAGGAAGAGCCTATCTACATGGGTGATTAAGAAAGGCTTCCTGGAGATGGAATGCCTGAGTTGAGTACTGGAGGATTGATAGAGATCACCTAGATAATAAAAGGAGAAATGGCCTTCCAGAAAAAGCAGTATGTACAAAGTGGAGAGTGTAGGGCATAGTCAAGAAATGGCAACCAAATCAGGAAGACTGGCTGCTATAGTTTGAATGTGTTCTCCAAAGTTCATGTGTTGGAAAATTAATTGCCATTATAACAGCATTAAGTGGTGGGAACATTAAGAGGTTGAGTAGGTGACGAGGACTATGCCCTCATGAGTGGATGAATGCTCTTATTTTGGGAGTGGATTCCTAATTAAAAGAAAAGCATGAGTTTGGCCCATTTCACTCTCTATCTCATGAGCTTGTTTCCACCTTCTGTCTTTCACCGTGGAATGGACATCACCAGATGCTAGGGTGGTGCTCTTTGATTTTCCAGTCTCCAGAACAGTGAGAAATAAATTTTTCTTTATAAATTACCCAGTCTGGAGTTATTATGTTATAGCAGAAGAAAACAGACTAAGACACTGAAATAAGGTGCCTGTGAGGGAGGTGTGGTTGACGAGTTCAAGAAGACAGACAGGCCAGGCGTGGTGGCTCACGCCTGTAATCCTAGCACTCTGGGAGGCCAAGGCGGGCGGATTGTTTGAGCTCAGGAGTTCGAAACCAGCCTGAGCAAGAGCAAGACCCCATCTCTACTAAAAATAGAAAGAAATTAATCGGACAACTAAAAAATATAGAAAAAATTAGCCGGGCATGGTGGCACATGCCTGTAGTCCCAGCTACTTGGGAGGCTGAGGCAGAAGGATTGCTTGAGCCCAGGAATTTGAGGTTGCTGTGAGCTAGGCAGATGCCACGACACTCTAGCCTGGGCAAAAGAGTGAGACTCTGTCTCAAAAAAAAAAGAAAAAAAAAAGAAGACAGACAAAGCCAAGTCAAAGAATGTTTTGTAAGAAGCTTAAACTTTACCCAAAAATCTATAGGGAGTAACAGAGTAGTGATGTATTGAGATTAATCATTGAACAACAGTTGGGCATATTAATCAATGTAGTATTTTTGTAAACTGAATTATAACTTCTGCATGTCTCCCCATACAAGTCCTGCTAGTTAGCAGAACAAGTGGAAACTTTTCCTCCTATAGAGCTGAAGAGAAGTCCGTGAGAACTATAGTTCCCCCTTAAGTCTTCCATCCACGTCAGAGTACCTTTCCTATTATTTCAGACAGGAAGAAAATGTGAATTAATAAGCAATTATAGCAGCAGCACTTTTCACAGGTGGCTGTATCCTTTCCAACTTTCCCACACCTATTTCCTATATGGTGTTTCTGGGTTTCTCCTACATATGCTGTGTACCCATTTCTCAACCAAATCATCTGCCCCTGTCCTTTGTGCATTTAGCTGATGTTTTCTCTGTCTTCCAGACTCTCCAGTAAAGGTTTTAGTACCATGCCCAAATCTATGGCTGGGTTTATAACTGTTAACCTCTTAGAAAAACTAGTTGGTTGGTCTAGATCATTGCTCCAACCTTGTATCCATAGATTGCCTAGTAAAACCAGTCCTTGGGAAAATGGAAAAAAGACAACACACTGAGAGATTTTTCTTATTTTGTTGTATTGCGTTTTGTTTTCAATTGGATCTCAAGTAAGAAAAATGAATTAATAATAATTCTTGTTTTATGATACATTCCCATCATTGGTTCATGCATAAACCTTGTTTGTTTACTTGTTTGTTAGAAACAATAGAATGCAATAAACACAGATATATCTCCTACCCAACACAGAAACTGTAACATTGGACGTAATCTAAATCTATGTGTATTTCTGATTCATCTCATTCTTGTGTCTCTCTTACCTGAGGTATTTCTTATCTTAAATTTTGTGTTATTCTCTTCTTTTAAAAATTATACACATATACATATATACACACATGCACACACATATATATTCCTAAAAAGTATATTATAAAGTTTCAACTTTATAAATAGTATATTTTCTTGCAGGTATTCTTTTGAGAATTTATACCACTCAATATTTTATTAAGATCTATATTTTTGTATGCAGCTGTTGTACACTTATCCTAACTGCTGTATATTATTTCATTAGGTAAATATACCTCACATTTATTTATCCCTTTTTCTATAGATGGCCATTTGGATTGTTTCCTAGTTACTCCCAAAATGAAGCGACACTTTTGTACATGTTTCCTGATGTGCATTGCCAAGGGTCATTCTCAAATAAAAACTTAGAGGTAGGATCGCTGGATAATAGAGTACGCAAGTTTTCCATGTAAACAAATGGATTCCATTGAAAGGGCTCCCTTTTATTCTTAGATTCTGCTTTTTTCGTCCTTTAAATGAGATTTCCTTTTTATTTAAATTATACTAATTATAGATGGAGGTTAGTACTTTTTTATAAAAAAAAGAAAGATAATTCACTTTTATTAAAATTAAGATTCTCAGATTTCATTGGGGTATTTTACTGTGAAATTCTAAGGAAACTCAGGCTATAAAAGAAAGGCTACATTTCATCCACATATGTGAAGGAGTTATAATAATAGTGCTTATCTCATTGGGCTGTCATAAAAATTAATGAGATAATTATAAGTACTAGCATATAGTAACTGCTTAATAAACCACAGCCCCTTGGCTGCCTTGGTTTCAGATGATAACTTCTAAATGTATGAGATTGGACAGCAGGTTTTTTTGTGCTCGATGCAGCATTCTGAAGACTTTTGCTGAAGGTGACAGCCCAAGGGAGCAGCCTTCAAGGCAGTGTTCATTCCTTGCCTTTATCTGTGTCAGAAAATATCTGCAGCTCTCAGGAGACAGAGGTGAGCCTTGCTTGCAGTAATGTCCTTCATGTGGAGGTGACTGTTTTATTTCTTTTGACAATATGGGGAAATCAAGGCCACAGCACAGGGGGTATCCCAGAATTCAGTTACCTCTGACCCTGTGTCTTTGGTCTTCTTCACAATTTCCTTTCTGACATTACAAACAGAGCTAGTGAAACAGGTAGCAGCTGGATGTTAGGGAGAGACTAGATGAGAAGGGAGAAGAAATGGCCAGTTTATTACAAGAAAAATGAACTTTTCTTCAGTCCCAAGACCAAGAGCCATCTCCCCCAGAAAGCTCTGTAGTGGTTTTCCCTGGCTGGAAATTGGAATCTGATGGGCATTGAGATAAGTTTAGCTTCATATAGGAAATACTTTTGCATAATAAACATCACAAGGCATCAGACTTCTTTCCCATTTATAGATCAAATCCATCAATTACATGTCCAGTTATAATCTGAATAATTCAACAAAATACTTACTATTTTATGTACGTCAGCAGCTCTTACCATTTGTTTATATACAAAGAGAAGATTTTTACAGCTTAAAGAATACAGCAGTTCCTCGAATAACATCATTTTGTTCAATGTCATTTCATTATAACATTGATGAGAAAAAATATTGATTCCTGGCCAGGGCCACTGTGTGAAGTTTGCACATTCTCCCCATGTCTAGGTTTTCTCCAGTACTCTGGCTTCTTCCCACATTCCAAAGATGTTCAGGTTAAGTTCTCTGGGTTGTCTAGAAGGTCCCAGTCTGAGTGAGTGAGCGTTTATGTGTATGTGTATGTGTGTGTGTGTGTGTACACGCACTCTATGATGTGATGGCATCCCATCCAGGGTGGGTTCCTGGGTTGGAAAATAAATGAATGAATATAAATTATTATAAAATAAAAATTCGTAAAGTGTATGATAATCATACAAATGCATGACAATAAATGATGTGGTATGAAAGCACTCCGCAAGCCTGCCGTATTTGTGATTGTTTGCTTTTGAACTAGGTGGTGGTAGGAGGTACTTCTTACAATTTTTGCTTTGCAAACATTTATTCCTTGATTTAACCCACACCGCTATAACCACTATCACTCATTGATTAACCAAAAATTAAGTAATTAGCTATCTTACTCATTTTTATTAATCTTTCTTAAATATGCATTATAGCTCACATTTATTTTAATTTTTAATATTAGAAGTGTTTTGAGTCTTTATTTAGAAGTTTGGTGATGGTTTTATGATAAAAATATTCCATGAGAACTTAGCTGTTGTTTATATCAATTAGCCTGTGATAAAATTGGTTTCATTATACACCGTTTTTCTTTTCTTTCTTTTTTTTTATTTCAGCATATTACGGGAGTGCAAATGTTTAGGTTACATGTATTACCTTTGACCCACTCAAGTCAGAGTTTCAAGCATGTTCATCCCCCAGATGGTGTGCACCGCACCCGTTAGGTGTGAATATACCCATCCCCTCCTCCCCCCTCCCACATGCTCGACACCAGATGAATGTTACTACTATATGTGCACATAAGTGTTGATCAGTTAGTACCAATTTGATGAGCACATGAGTACATGTAGTGCTTATTTTTCCATTCTTGTGATACTTCACTTAGTAGAATGGGCTCCAGCTCTATCCAGGATAATACAAGAGGTGCTAGATTACCATTGTTTTTTGTGGCTGAGTAGAACTCCATGGTATATGTATACCACATTTTATTAATCCACCCATGTATTCATGGGCACTTGGGTTGTTTTCACATCTTTGCAATTGTGAATTGTGCTGCTGTAAACATTCAAGTGCAGGTGTCTTTTTTATAGAATGTCTTTTTGTCCTTTGGGTAGATGCCCAGTAGTGGGATTGCTGGATCAAACGGTAGTTCTACTTGTAGCTCTTTGAGGTATCTCCATATTGCTTTCCACAGAGGTTATATTAGTTTTCAGCCCCACCAGCAGTGTATGAGTGTTCCTATCTCTCTGCATCAATACCAACATTTATCAAATCTCACCCACATCCTTTTTCTTAAAGTTGCCATTTCCAAGAACCTATCAATGATGTTAAGTGAAGACTTAACGTAGTTGGTTCTTTGCAAATGGAACTGAAGTCTGAGAAACTGGGGTGTTAGTGCCGGGTATTTGTGCACTGACATAGTGGGTAGAAGTGTCTTAGAGGCAAACTTACCTACTTCGCAAAATAACATACACTTTGCATTTACTATGTGCCAAGCACTGTGCTGCATACTGAGGATACAAACATGAATAAGACATTATTCCCCCCATGAAGTTATGGATCATGGGAGAGGTAAACAAATTAATGAACAGTTACAACACAGGTTTAATCTCTATAAAAATGCCATGGGCGCTCTCTGGAGGAGCACAGAGGAAAGCAGCTAAAACATTGGGGGTGGTTGGAGACCCATAATTGGGATAAAGTGACATTTAGATGGAGCCTTAATGCGCAAGTGGGATATTTCCAGACAGAGAAGAAATTTCTAAGAGAGGAAACCATTTGAACAAAAGCATGGAACTGAGGAAATTCAGGGCATATTCCAAGATCAAGGCCTTTTTCACCAGTCCCAGGACTCAGTGCCATTTTTCTGCTCATTTCCCTCCTTCCACAGCCCACAATTGTGCAGATTAAGCCAGGGATGGTGGTGCATACCTATAGTCCCAGCTACTCTGGAGCCTGAGTTGAGAAGATCACTTGAGCCCAGAAGTTTGAGGTAACAGTGAGCAATGATGACTCCACCACACTCTAGCCCAGGAAACAGCAAAACCCTATTGGATGGTGCACATGAAGTACACAGTACCCAGCACATAGACACTGTCAGTAAACAGTGACTTTCAACATGATGAGGCTACTGAAGTATGCCCTTGATGATGATAGCTAACTTTTGTTGAACCCTTACTAAGTGGTAAGCATTATGCTGAGAGGGTTAAGTGTATCATCTCATTTGATCCTCACCACAAACCTATGAGGCTGGTATTCTTGTAATATTATTATACCCATTTGCAAACTAAGAAACTGAATCACAAAGAGATTAAATAACTTCTCTTCAAGATTACAAACTTTTTATTAAAAAAAAAAAGATTACAAACCTTTTAAATGATAGAGACCAGGATTTGGCCCTGGGTGCACCTATTTCAGAGGTTGGTCTTAACCTCTTCTTGGTCTTAACTTCTTCTATTATGATATTAATAATAACAACCACCATTCATTGAGTTTGTGGTAAGTAGTATTTAGGCAAAAGCATGGTGAATTACTATCATATCGAGTTTATTGGTAGGGAAATTGAGCTTCAGGGAAGTTAAGTGACTTGTTTAAAGGCATATAGTGGTGTAATTAGAAACCAGCCCAGGTCTACAGACTCCAAAGCTGATGCTTTTCTATTGCTTTATGCAGCCTTTCTTATTGAACCCATGGTATGTCTTCTGGGGTTGACCAAGGTCAAAAAACAACCCTTGGAATCCTCCAAATGTTCTCTAAGTCTGGATATTTGAAACATTTTAATGAATACAGCTTTTGCCTGTGTTTTAAGCCAGCATTTGGAAATCACATCTCTTGCTGTGGCATCATCAGGCATAGATCTCCCTCCCACTCATCATGTCAGGGCACCTGGAAATGGGATTTACTTAGGACAAGCAACTTAGGCCAAGGCTTTGAAACTCTAAACGATGTTCATATAGTGCCATTTATTTCTCCTCCTTTCCCTTAAACATTTCACTATTACAGGGCAATCATTAGATAACATTCACTCACTTTCTTAAGACCCCATCTCCTACTGCTGACTAAATCCCAAATATTGAACTTTGATTCAGGATGAGAAAACTCAGCCCTGCAAGCAATCTCCTGAAAGCTGGGCTGTCAAGTGTTTCAACTTAACTGAGAAGGGAAAAGGAGATTTTTACACAGGATTGAGGACTTCCATTTTCTATTTCTCAGAGAATTTAGTCAGGGATCTTTTCAAGTCTGTAAAAAAGTATGACTCAAATCTAAAAGGAAGTGAATTTAAGCCACTATCTATCTAAACCTAGAAGCCCCCACATTCTAATCTCTAATCAGAATTAATATCAGAATTAATTTCTACTTCCCTTAGCTCTGTTCTGTGAGTATAGGGTTGACCCCGTGGCCCCATTCCACCCCAACCTAACTTCCTGCAATTACTCTGCAGTTCATTGTGATGTGTATTTATGCACACATACACCTACATATTCAATGGTAAGCCTGGGGTTAAGTATGTGTCTCATTATCTTGTGAGCAACTTGAGGGTAAGGATAATGTTTTATTAATCATTGATTATGATATCACCACAAAATTTAGCCAGAAATGTTCAGGAAATATTTACTAAATTAACATAACCAAAATGTGAAGTAATTCTCTTTCCAGCAAAAAAAGACACATGTCAAAATAGATGTTTTTCAATTTTCATTAGGCTTGTGACATGGAAAATTACCACACAACTAACACTTCCTGATGTTACTGCCTCAATATTTACCAAACATTTCCTAAACATTGATTGAGCACTGCTACAAATCAAGCATGTTGGAAACATGACTAAGACAGAGCACCTGCCCTTAATTAAGGGTTGGCTGACTTGTAAGGGAGATGGCCCCTTAACACCCAAGTCTTGTAAAACAAGGTAGGTGCTGCAATTAGAGGTGTGCGGATGCTGTGTGCCACATGGCTGTCAGTAGGAAAGTCAGAAAGAACTTCAGAGAGACTGGAGGGTGGAGGAAGAGGAAGGACATTCCAGGCAAAAAAAAAAAAAAGAGGTAAAATGCCCTATGTTCTAAGAATGCCAAATATCAAGTGTGTCCAGAGCAGAGAGATCCTGGAGGAAGAACAGGAGGTTGGGGCCAGGTTCTAAAGGTTATTGTGGGGGTGTGGGGAGACTTCCCTGCCGCCCTGGGAGGTTCACTGAAAGACCAACTCACAATAAGGAAGATTAATAAGAGAAAGATTTATTTACTGTGCATGCAGGAAGAATGAAAGAGTGATTACCTGATATCCCAGTGGGATCCAGAAATTTATATATACTCATTTTAGAGGCAAAGGGGAGATGAGCAATATAGGTAATGCTGTTGAGGGGCAATAAATTGTTACTAGGGAGAATGAATAAATACTTGGGAGAATGAATGGATGGGGGAAAACAGATTGACTTGTCAGTGATTCTCTTTGGAAATTAAATTATTCTGAGAGACATGTATTATATTTAAAATGATTTGGGCCAGGTTTGTTTGCATTCTTAATCTTCTTTCCTGTAATATATTGAGATAAGAGGGAGGGGAAGGGAAGTTGATTGTTCTTTTTGATGGGTCTGGTTTTATGCAGATAGAAGGAAAGCCCCTTCCAAGGCTTGTTGATCTCTAAGGGCATGTAATTCAAAATACTCTTTATACCAAGGAGTCATATTCTAGGGTGAAACTTCCTGAGCTCCTTCATTATGAATATCATTAAAAGAGTATTTATTTTCTTGTGGTCAGTGATTATCAACCTTTTTTTTAACTGAAATCATCACATTTGCACCTTCTTCCCATGAGTGTACTGAAGGTAATGCAATTCCCCAGTGACCTGGTATTTCAGCCCCTTCCTTTATAGTCAAGAAAGAATGGTGTAATTCCACTGGGTGAGTGTGATCTTATTTTAGATATAATCTTGAATTGGCTGTAATAGGAAAAATTAAGTATTTTGAAGCTTCCATACTTTAACTCTTTTTAATTAATAACAATGATTTGTAACAGCCCTTGCAGTCCCCCCTCCTTCCCTAAACTGTCCCAACATTATGGTTGAACTATGGTTCTGGAGTCTTTATGATTGAGAAGCGTCTCTAGCAGTAAAGTCACATGGTCAGTTACATATTTTAGGACCATGGTAAAAGCCAGCATTGACCACTCCATCTCATAACCAAATCAGAGAATGTTCGAAACATTGGAAATATAAAGTCATTTATACTATGGGTTCTTGTTCCATTCCTAAGAATTTGGAAGCTCTCCTTTGGAACTTCCTATTTATAGCAGGTTTGGATTTTGCAGACCTCCCCTTGGCTAGATTGTCTTCAGAGAGATGTCTGCCACAGAATACATCCTGTTTTGTTGTTGTTATTTCAGATTGATCTCCCCACCTAGGTAAAGAGTCACCAGTCTAGCAATTAGGAACTGCCGTGCTCACTAGTTTTTAGCTGAAGTCCCATACTGAGAAAATTGCGTTTTACTTGGCTTGAGTTCTATTCTTGAGTGATGCTCAAGTTAAGAAGCAGGTGTGCCTGGTAGCATTTAATGCCTTCAGTAGATAAAGTGCTGCAAATGAGATGGCCCATGTAAACTGAACTCCAATGAATGCGGAATCATTAATTGTCATTTTCTCTTCCTCACTTCAAAAAGGGCCATGATTTAAACCTTTATGACTTCTTTCCCATATTATTGCAATAGCTTCCTGACTAGTCTACCTGACCCGACTTAAGTGCTTTTCCAATCAACTTTTTTATTGCTGCAGGAGTGATTCTCCAACAGACAGAATCTTGTCACCCCCTTTTCATAAAACCTTTCATGGAAAGGTCCTGTTTTTGAGAAATTAAAACTAATGCCTTAACAAAACTGGGGCACTGGCCAAAAACAAAGTCACTTTCAGCACATGGATTAGAATCATAAGCTGCTCCTTAGAACCAGGCATCTGGGTCATTTAACTCTCGAGATATCTTGAAAAAGATACGGAACCTCTCTTAGCCAATCTCTTTATGTTCTATAATTTCACAAATGAAGAGATCCCTCCAATTCCTAAAATAAATAACAAGAACAAAAAACTACTATACTAACTTTATTAATTACTTTTTACACTATGATTTTGTTGAAAAACAATTTTCTGGGGGAGTTGGTTAAAGTTGAGAAGTCTTCACATTGTAAAAACACATTTAAAGTGAAGTAACTATGTGATCGAGGCATATATTAAAAAGCCCATCCTTATGGTAGATGGATAATGCCTGGTTCTAGGTTGTTCATTAACTCATACTGAAAGATTGACCTGATCTTTGTATTCATTTATTTCTCAGTATCCACATCTATACAATGGGCTTCTGGAAGTCCACAGACCCTTTGACCCTCTGCTCTCTTTAAATCTCTATGTAAACCTACTGAAGCTTCCAATCCTCACCAGTGGCTTATTCTAAAACAAGAAGAAATCTGAATAAGGGTACAGTGTAAAACAAAGTAAGTTTCCACATAGGGACTAGTTGTTAATTTTGAAGGAGCTCAGGATATTTCATCCTAATATATGACTCCTTAGTATAAAGAGTATTTTGAATTAAAGGCCCTTAGAGATCAACAGGCATTAGAAGGGGCTTTCCCTCTATCTACATACAACCAGACAGATCCATCGAGAACAATGAACTTTCCTTCCCCTCCCTGTTATCTCAATATATTACAGGAAAGAAGATCATGAATGCAACCAGACCTGGCCCAATCCATTTTAAAGATATTACCTGTCTCTTAGGTAAATTTAATTTCCAAAGGAATCATTTACAAGTCAGTCTGTTTTCCCCATCCATTCATTCTCCCAAGTATTTATTCATCCTCCCTAGTAACTATTTATTGCTCCTTAACAGAATTACCTATATTCCTCATCTCTCCTTCTCCTCTAAAATGAGTGTATATAAACTTCCAGACTCCACTGCAATACTGGGTAATCATTCTGTGATTCTCCCCATGTGCATGGTAAAAAAATCTGTAATCTCTGTCTCTTATTAATCTGCCTTATTGTGAGTTGATCTTTCAGTGAACCTTCTGAGAGTGAAGGGGAAATTTTCTTCCCCTCCTAACAATTTCTTCTTTATTTGTCTTTTCTTGTTGTTTTTAATAGGCAAAGCACGGAATGTGACCATGTTTATTGGGGTTCTTTGTTGGCAGGCAACAGATATACAGTAATCAACTCTGGTTAATTTGTGCCAAAAAGTAATTTACTGGCAAACTATGGGATAACTCACAGAATTAAAGAAAAATTTGAATAACAAGGCTCAGAAAGGACCAGAACTAGGGCAACTCTGGGATTTAGACAGTAGAAACTAATGAAGAGTCTCCTTAGGACTTTAACACAGGATTAATAAATTCTGTCAGTGACTAGATACTATGCTATGCTAGGCTTAAAATACAAGATCTAGAGACAGAGTGCTTGACTGGCCTGACTTGGGTCACCACTATGTCAGGATGGCTGGGGTAGGGATGATGCACTTTGATTGACAGGCGTACTATGAGTGTGTCTAATGGGAAAGATGCAATTCCCCAGTGGAAAAACCAGATGCTTTTAGAAGAAGAAAGGGGAATAGATGTTCAACAAGAGGAATGCTCACCCCAAGCAGGTCTCAGGAGATCAAAACAAGGCTTGACAAAATGAAAAAAGCAAAGATTGTGGCATTAAATGGACCGGAGTTCAAATGCAAAGATTTTGGCATTAAATGGCTTGTCCCCTTACTTAGTAGCTATTATATTATATGGAGATTATTTCCATTTCCTTAGAGAGTTACTCTTAGAATAAATGAGGTAATCTATACAAATTCATGTCTAGCTCAAAGTGAGTACTTAATAAATTAAGTCTATTATTCATATTATTACCAAAAAATAAGTGTGTTCAGGGTATTTGAGGACAAGGATGCAAACATATAGTGATATGTTACTGAAAGGCCCTGAATGCCCCTAAGAGGACACAGCTGAGAGACAATCAGGTCACAGCCCCAGGACGTGTGGATGTTTCGGATATCTGATTGAAAAAGTCACCATCCTAAATTAATCTTTGAATTGCCTACTGCTGTGCCCTCATTGCAGCTGAAGGAGCTCAGGAAATTTCACCCCAAAATATGACTCCTTGGTATAAAGAATATTTTGAATTAAAGGCCACTTGAGATCAAAAAGCTTTGGAAGGAGCTTTTGCTCTATCTGCATAAACTGAACTGACAGATCAAAAGATCAAAGTGGCAATTGACTTCACCTCCTCTCCCTGTTATCTCAGCATATTGCAGGAAAAAACAATCAAGGATGCAACCAGACCTGGCCCAAATCATTTAAATATAATACCTGTCCCTCAGGTTACTTTAATTTGCTAAGGGAATCGTTTACAAGTCAATCTGTTTCCCCTACCCATTTCTTCCCCTGGCACCACTTGTTTCTGCAAAACAGAATTACCTGCACTCCTCATCTCCCCCACCCCTCCAAAAAGACAGGTAGGTATAGGATCATCTGAAGTTCACTGGGTATTGGGCAATCACTCTGTGATTCTCCCCATGCACATGATAAACAAACCTTTCTCTTATTAATCTGCCTTAATTGTAAGTTGACCCTGTAAGTTTTTTGGATGGTCGGCGCCAGAGAAAGAAAGACAAGCAGAGTAAAAAAGGCAAGCAACGAGGCTTTATTTGAGCGGCGAGTTCACGGTCCCACGCCAGAGAAGTCACACCGCCCAGAAGTTTTGAGCGGGCTTATATATGTTTTAGAGTTGGGGGATGGGGTTTTTTTTGGTGCGAAGAGTTTGGGCGCAAAAAGTGGGGAACTCTTTGTTGCAGCTTTAGGGCGGGTATTGAGAAATAGGAGGGGCTGGTGGTATGTGTGGACTCCAGGGACCGAAACTTCTCTTATCTGGGTGAGTATTCAGATGTGGTTATTCTTTAACTTAGCTGGGCCTAACAGTTATTTTTGGCGGGTCTTATGGTCTTCTCTTTTTTTCTTTAGGGAGGGGAGGGGTGCCCACCACCAGCCTTACAGATGTTTCAGTGAACTTTCATGGGAAAGGGGAAGTTTCCCCTCACTCCTACACAGCACCAGCCTTTTCTTTTTATTATCTTTGACCCAAACATACAATGTTCAAATAATGGAATGAAAGGGGTAAATTATGATATTTGATTAAAATATGGGATATTGTTTTCCACTTTCACTGTACTCATTTGATACTTGCCAAATACAACCTATTATAATCAATAATACTTTTATATATGCAGAGCATACTAAGGCATGTGATGGGCTGGAGCAGTCTGCACTGGTGCAGGTAATCAGTGGATATATTGCCTACAGAAAATTTTACAAATAATAAAACCAACCAAATACTATCTGCTTTTTATTATAACTATACACTGGCAATTCTAAACAATGTCAGTGATAAAATATTCCTCCTTACCTAGTAGAAAGCTCTCTCTCCTCTCCTTCTTGATTCATTACCTTATAAATGTTTCTTTCTTATCTTTTCTGGCCTATTATTTTAGAGACAACCTTAATTTCTTATCGAAATTTCTTAACAAAATTTTCAGCCTACATGGAGACTGGCATTGACTTTATGATTAGGTGGAAGGAGTGGGTCTGGGGCCTTACTATTTCAGTTTACCGTCCTTAATCAAGACTTTTAATTCATAACTTAGAGTCAATTATATTAAACATTCGGTCCTCATCTGACAAATGGGATCAAATGTGCACCTGTAAAACTGAAAACTGTGATACAGATCAGGAATGAAACAGATAAAATCCTTGACACAATGGTTACCACCTGGGCTTTCAAAAATTTGATTTTGTTGGAGTCTTTATTAAGTCAATAGATACAAAAGTCTATTATATGTCGGGAAACAAAAATGGATTAGACATGGCTCTTGCCCTGGAGCGCCTCACCAACAAACATACATAGGTCCTTTGGAAAGAGCCAGTGAAAAATACAAGGGAAAGACACTAAGTGGCAGCCTTTGATCCTACTGGAAAGAGGAGCATTCAGAAAAGGTTTATAAGAATAGTGGTGACAAATAAAATACAGGGGTATACACTATGTAGAGACATCACTTAATGGAAACCTCAAGCTGATCATTCAGAAGTCAGAAGGTAATATTGAAGGATCTCAGGAAATTTCACCCCAAAATATCACTCCTTGGTATAAAGAGTATTTAGAATAAAGGCCCTTAGAGATCAACAGGCCTTGGAGGGGCTTTCCCTCTATCTGCATACAACCAGACAGATCCATCAAGAACAATGAACTTTCCTTCCCCTCCCTGTTATCTCAATGTATTACAGGAAAGAAGATAAGAATGCAACCAGACCTGCCCCAAATCATTTTAAATATAATACCTGTCTCACAGGTTGATTTAATTTCCAAAGAGACTCATTTGCAAGTCAATCTGCTTCCCCCATCCATTTATTCTCCCAGATATCTATTCATCCTTCCTAGTAACAATTTATTACCCCTAAACATAATTAGTTATCTATATTTCGCATCTCCCCTTCCCCTCCAGAATGAGAGTATATAGATTTCTGCACCCCATTGTAATATTGGGTAATCATTCTGATTCTCCCCATGTGCACAATAAATAAATCTGTTTCTCTTATTAATCTGCCTTATTGTGAGTTGATCTCTCAGTAAACCTTCTGGGGAAAAGGGGAAGTTTCCCCTTACCCCCTACAATATCAGAAAAGAATGCTTATATTAAAAAAAAAAGCAAGACACAAAACTAAATTCAGTTTCAATATGAAGGAACAGATACGTAAAATAAATAGTGGAAGAAATTCTTTAAATTATTAAAAGTGGTCATCTCTGAGCTCTGGGACTGCAGATGGTTTTATTTTCTTCCCTATGTAACAGAGTAGTCACCCCTCCTCCCATAGATATGGAAGAGAAATATTGAGTGTGTGAACTACATCATAGAGGGAATGGCCTGGAAAACTTGCTCCACTCTTTTGGGAACTGCAGCCTGGTCTGCATCCCTGAGGCAGGTTAAGTCTTTTGTTAAAACTCCCAGGTGGCCCCAGCCTCCCAGGTGGGCAGCTAGCAGAGTTCATAGGCTTTGTTTTTAGCAAAGATGGGACAATTAGAAGAGTTAACTACAGTAATTGCCTGAAGCCTAGGACCCTCCCTTTAAAAGCTCTGTATTTCTGCCTGTGTTCAGGAAATTTGGGATTTTGAGACGAGAAGTTCTACCGTATTTCCTCCTTTGTCGCAAAGTAAACTTTCTTTCCTTCCTCCTCAAACCGCTTCTCTTCGTTCTTCTTCAGCCTTGTGAACAAGTGGCCAAGCTTTTGGCAACATCTATATGTATGCCAAAAGGCATGACTTTAAAATCAAAAAGAAAAAGCTTTTTTTTTTTTTTTTCCTTTAAACAAGTGAGCAAATAGCATCGAAAATAAAATTTGGGAAAGAGCATTATTTTCCAAGCTCAAAATTCTGGTCCCTGGGCTGTAGAAAACTAAAGTGTACATTTGTTAGAAATACAATTTTATTTAGTAGGCCCTAGAGCAAGCAGTAGCTTTAGCCAATAAACTTTGAAGAATTGTTTACTCTTTAGACCTCTCTCGAGTGAGATGTGACTTGTGTGATTTGATTACATAGAAAATGGTACTGAAGGTTATACTGCAGAGGAGAATGAAGAGAAGCTGCAGACAGCTGTGTTTAGCTTGCTGAAATGTTAGAATGTGTTTTAAATACTCAATGACATTCTTTCACAACACATTTTTGGCCATTAGAGAAATAATGAGTCACCGATTTTGAAATAGGCCCTTTCATACCTCTGAGATTTCTCTGAATGCTTCTCTACTTTTCTCCTGGTAAAGCCAATTATCTTCCCAAGGTCTTTTTCATTATTAGCTGCTCCAAAAAGACTGTGTTAGCTTACCAACTACCCCCCAAACTCAGATTTTCCCCAGCATTGTGTATGTTACCCTAATCAATGCTCTTATCACACTGTCCAGAAGTTTCTTATTTGTATTTATGCTTTAGTGGTCTGCAGATACCATACGACAGGACTTAGCATTATTCTTTCTTAAATGTCGTATAGCTCACAGACTGACTGGAACATGATAGATGATGAATGGATGGTTGGTCATCGTATGTCAAATTCAAGTAACTTTCTGTTAGGTCTGGAGCCAAGAGAGAGACACACAAAGCTTCATGGGTAGCAAAATGTTGTTTATTTTGAGAATCTAGGTGCAGATGGGTGGAGGCAAAAAAGTGTCCACAAGAGGAATAGAGGAGAGCCTTGGGTTTTACAGAGGGTTTTTTCGGG
>RJWJ010028977.1:0-21045 GCA_004363605.1 Indri indri | reverse complement strand
CCTCGGCCTCCCAGAGTGCTAGGATTACAGGCGTGAGCCACCACGCCCGGCCTCTGAAATTCTTGATTTAAATCTCACGCTAGCTATGTGACTTTGGTCAAGCTGTTTAATATTTCTGAACTTTGCTTTTTTCATTGATAAAAATTATATAATAACAACATGATCATAGTATTAGTTGTGAAAAGCAAAGAAATCCAAGAATGTAAAAAGTCTTTAAAACTAGAAAGCTACAAATGTTCACTGGCTACTATTCCAGCTGTTGACCCATCATGCTTATTAAAAGCCTCTTTAATAAATATGAATAATAAGTGAATGAACATGGATGGATGGATGGATGAGTTATCAGGGCCACGTCTTGCTCCCCGCTAATAAAGGACTAAGGTGATCTGAACACTCTGATACTAGCGTGGGTTTATGGAGTGAAGGAGGAGCTGCAGACCCGAATATCACTGAGAACTCTAAACCACGCTTCCACCCAGCCCAAGGTAAACGGAGCCAAAGAACTAAGAGGACAAAAGAAAATGGGCGGGGGCCTCAAAGAAACGCCCCCCAAAAATCAATTCTTCCCTAAAATTATGTTAATGTTTTTCCTACTTCCCACAGAGTTCACAGTGCGGAAACATTAGTAACAGCATACAATATCTGATAGAGCTGCTTCTGTGTATTTGTAAAGCACCCAGCAGAGTGCCTGGCACATGGCAGACACTCAGCAAATACTAGCCATTATTATTTTCTTGGAAAGCATGTTGTTATATTGAAAAAGTATGGGTTTCAGAAAAAGATTGATCTGAGTGACCTTGGGCAAGTTACCTTTAAAGTCTCAGTTTCTTCATCTGTAAAATTTGGATAGCACCTTGCATGGTTATCACGATGATTCAATGGGTGAAAGAACACCTGTCTTGTAGTAGGCATTCAGCTAATGGTAGCTCCTCAAAGCATTCGAGAGTTCAGGACCAGCTTCCATTCAACATTTATTATGTGGCAAGCACTGGGCTAAATGAAGCACTACCAGAATTAGGACTTTTACTAAAGAGAAAAGAGATTTAAAACTCCAGGGAAATCGGATTCACTTTTCAGCAGCTCCTTCCACAGCTCTAGGGAGCCTTTCAACAATCATGACAATTATCCCCCCTCCCTGAATGAGGAATTAGCCTACATTCAGAAAAAGCCAACAGTCTCCAAATCTTCCAACCTCACTCAGAGGTATTATTTGATCCCTATAACTACAACTTCCACCTGTCTTCACAGTATTATTCCCCTTGTTCAGAAAAATATCAGTGACTAACTTCCCATTCCTGATGGGAATCAAGTCCAAACCTTTAACTTGATGTACTGATTAGGAAAACACTAATGACTACAAAAGATAAACCCCAACTTTTTAATGGTATAACAGAATAGAAGTTGATTTATTGGTCAAGTGAAGTCCAAAACACATGATCCTGATTAGCAGGCAGCTCTCTGCCAAGTGATGATTTAAGGAACCAAGTTCCTTCCATCCTGTGGCTTCACTGTCTTTAACACGTGGCCCTCAGCATCACTGTACTCAAGGTCATCTTCATCAAGCCAGAAAGGAAAGACTATGAAGGCTCTCCTTTGGGAGGTTTCATAGGCCAGACCTGGAAGTGGAACACATCAATTAAAGGAGAAGCTGAAAATGTGGTCCAGCTGTGTGTCCAAGGAAAAGAAAAAAACAGATTCTCATAAACACATAGCAGGCTCTGCCTCACCTGACATTCAAAATTCTCTACACTCTGGCTTAAACTTACCTTTCGATCTTTATTTTCCATTATCCAACTATGGCTATTAGCTCTGCTGCAATAACAACCAACCCCCAAATCTCAGTGTCTTACAACAACATATGTTTATTTCTGACATGTATATGTATGTTGTGGGTAGGATACTGCTCTATTCCATTGGTCTTCTCATTCCAGGACCCAGGCAGAAGGAGCAACCCTCATGTGGAATATGCCCATTCTAGTGGGAGGGAAGAACAAGAAATGGAAACTCACATTCTTGAATATGGCATGAGTCACATCTGCTCACATCCCATCGGCCAAATCATGAAACATGATCAAGCCCAAAGTCTATGAAAAGAGACTCCTTCTACAGAAGACACTGCAAGTCACATGGCAATGGACAAGGAAGGAGAGAGGAAA
Source organism: Indri indri (assembly GCA_004363605.1). NCBI lineage: Eukaryota > Metazoa > Chordata > Mammalia > Primates > Indriidae > Indri > Indri indri. The sequence continues at coordinate 18,889 of RJWJ010028977.1, read as the reverse complement.
TAATTTCTAACGATAAGTCAATCTACTACTGCCATTTTCCATCCAAAGTACATGGCAGACATTATTACCCAGCACTCTTTCCTCAGAATCCTTCTCAACACAACATTACAGGCATTAGCAATAATCTGAGTTTGGCAAAAAAAAAAAGTTGAAATTGATGTGCTATTCTTATGGGATTATCTATTCCCACCTCTGAATCTTTGCTTTGGCCTAGAATAAGCTTAACCCTTCCCAGTCTCCATCCTGCCAAACTATCCAAATTTAATCCATCCTTCAAATATCTATATTTTATATTCATTCTTTCAATACAATTTATCAAATACCTAACATAGTACCTAACACACATATTTGTTGGATATGACTCTGTTTCACATTACCTTGTGCCTTGCACTGAGCACATGAATGCTCAGTGAAATTTGTCCCCTGCTAACTAATAGTGCTATTCCTTAGAACAATGGGAGTTAGTATCACATTCTGGGTGGAAGACAAAACCAAAAACACTTGAGACTTCAGTCTTTGAACAACAGGCCTCACTCTTAACCGACCCCAGGACCTTCAGCCATGTCCTCATCCAGAAGCTTGTTCCCTAACTCATAAATCCTGATGAATGACACAGGCACATTGCCTTAATGTTTATAGAGCCCAGTAACTTACTGCTAAGTGCCTGGAGATCTTCAGAAGAAAGGCACCCAGGGACAGACACCCCATGCAGTCATAAAAGCAAAACACTCCCAAAAAACTAGGAAAAGGCAGAGGCTCCATAATGTAGTGCAGCAGAGAACTAAAGCAGGCACATAGGAAGAGGAAATCAATCCTTAGATTGTAATTTCTTAATACAGAGACAGGGAGAGAGATAATACCAAAAGCCTCAGATTAGAGGGGTGGAGGATGGGGCGAGGGGGACAGGATGTCCAAGTCTATAATGTGATTTGGGATGTGGGAGAAGTGCCCATCTTTCATCTCACCTAAATAAAAACCGGAACAACAACATGTATTGTTATCCTAATTAAGGCAGTTAAAAGGCTTGGGCAAACAGGCTCCTATAAGTGGCTTGTTTGTGAATTGTGACAAGTCCTGAATTATGCCAGGCTCTCTTTTCAACTTCATTCTTTTCATTCCACAGCTCCCACCAACACCTCAGGCAAAGTATCTTCTTCCTAGACCCAGGAGCCAGGGAAGTTAAGGCCAGATGTGAATGTTGTCGTGTTGTCAGGACCCTCGACACAGAATTCCTAAGGTTGAAAAAAATGGCCAGCCTCGCAGAACACATAGTTTTTACAAGGTTTGTCCCTGAGACTGAAGCAAAGAAGAAACTGTTGTCCAGTTCCCAAATGGTGGTTAGCTGTGGGATAGCGACAGAACACATAGTTTTTACAAGGTTTGTCCCTGAGACTGAAGCAAAGAAGAAACTGTTGTCCAGTTCCCAAATGGTGGTTAGCTAAGGGATAGCGACAATGACAGCTCTACAGCACTTCTACCATTTTATATCTTTGACAGTTTCCAGTGGCTTGTTAATCGTCCTGGGCTTGTTTCTTCCTCCGTAAACTGTGGCTAACACTAATACCTATCTCACAGGTGGTTGGGAAAAGTGAAGGAGAAGCGAACCAGAAAGCGTTCTGCCCACGGTAAATCGTTACAGAGAAGGCGTTAGAGCTGCAAATCCTCCCCACCCCCCAATGCACGTTACAAACCAGCAGTCACCACTAATACTGCCGGCCCCCTCCTAAGGAATCATGGGCCGTGAAGTCCTTTGATAGCCAAACCCTCGTTTGCTGTCATGGAGGCGAGAACTACGCCTCCCAGGATGCCGCGGTGAGGCCGCCGCCACGAGCGCCCTCGTCTCCGCCCCCCCTGCGCGCGGCCTCCTGGGATGCGTAGTCCCAGGACCCACCAGGCCCAGCAGCAAAACGCGCGGAAGAACCACAAGCCCCAGAGGACCTCGCGAGCACTCTTCTCCCTCCCCTCAGCAGTCGGAGTGCTGTTTTTGTTGTTGGTGAAAGGTGAGGGGAACAGCTGATCCGTCTGTGGGTAAGAAACTTGGCCTAATTCGGGGGCGATCTTATGCGGGAGGGGTCACCCCACTTTCCAGTCTGTGAAAGGATGATCTAAGGGAACTGTAGAAGGGGGATACAGGAGCGTTTGGGTTTTAACACTTTCCGTACTGGAGAAGCCAGCCTTACCGTTTTGGGAGTTCTTGGTTTCAAGGGGGCCCTGAACAGGGGGATGCCCCCTCATTGTCCTCGCCTTCTTCTCAGCCCTTCTTTGCAAGGCTTGATACGTTTAGGGGAGTTTGAAGGAGCTGAAATCTTTGCTTATTGTCTCTCAGGCAAGAGTCGGCCACCACAAACCTTCCCTCAAACCCCCGCCCAAATCCAAAGGCCTTCACTACGCTGAATCCCTGGGGGACGAGGGAACTTTCCAAGTTGTAGAATGTCAAGGAACTCTAGAGCCCTCCAGAGTAGGGGATGGGACACCCTCTCCCCATGTGAACATCTGAATCTGTCTACACACCTACACCTTAGGTGCCCAGAACTTTCAGGCATAGAGAATGTTTACAGCTGTTACGGATTTTCTTTGTGGGAAGTATTTATTTGAGGGTTCTCTTGGCTTAGATCTTTGGGGGCAATTCATACACACCCACACCCCCTTAGAAGTCTGGAAGAACTGTATTTGGAGAAAAAATGGACTAGTTTTAACTAGGAATTTTTCAGAGAGATGAAAATCCAAAGAAATTTCTTGTCTTCAATCTCTATTTTGGAGGGAGAAGTTGCCACTTTTTATATTGCTGGCCTACCTTTCTTTCTCCAGTGAGTTTCTGTTTTCTTTTAAAGGTCCTGTCCCTCTGACTTAAGCCCGATGTGGATTTGTGATGTTTGGGGGCGTGCACATGACTAGTGGTGATGGCTGATTAGACACATCAGCTGCGGCTGTCACAGGAAGCACAGTAGTGCGCTGGAGAGGAGAGATGAATAAGAGTGCCATCTCACAGCCCTGGGCTGAGGAATTCTCTTGATTTTTATTATTATCTGTCCTCACTGAACCCTCGTATTTTCCAGTTAACTCTCCCCAGCTAACTTGGAACACCCCTTCCTCTCAACCTCATCCTATATCATGTCTCCCAACTACCAACCCAAACAAATGGGAAGCTCGAGACACTTGGAATTGAGGCTAAGGGGAGCAGAGAGAAAATGGGGAGGGAAATAATAGAGTGAAATGAGCAGGTTTCTAATCCTGCTGCAGACAAGATCTGGAGAGAAGAATGTTAGGTTCTTTTCGAACTATCTTTCTCTTGTTTTAACATTAAATATACATTTCCCCTTCTTGGGGCCCCCCATTTCCGACTTTCTAGTCTGTTGCCTGCCCAGGGGTGGGGCTTTCCTGGCTCCAGGCCCCCGCATTCCAACTCCCCACACCACCACGTTCCTGCTAAGTGTTTCACTCCACCCTTGAAGCTGCCGCCTCCAGAATTCTTGACTTCCTGGAATAATAAAGTTGAAAGATAGAACCTGTCTTTCCTTATATCCTCCCCTTCCCTTTGTCTCTTGGATGAGAGCAGAAGCTTTCTGCTTCTCTAGAATTCATAGGGGTAGACAGCTCAGAGAAGGGGAGAGAACTGAGACCTCAGCAGCCTGAAGATTGGGCTGTTGGTTGTCTCTGCCCCACCCCCCAAGCCATATTCCAGCTCTGAAAACTCATTCCTTTCAGGGATCAGTTGAGGTCATAACTCAGGGTCATAATTCACTCCTGGGTATAGCTGAGTCAACAAGCTTAGGAACAGGTAAGGAGACCTGCTCAGAACGAGAGGGCCCCACATCTTAGTTGGATTTTGCATTCAAGAGCCAGAAGGTGTGAGAGATGGGATAGGGAAATGGAGGCTGGAGAATTTGGAATGCTCATGGAGATTAAGAGGCGAAAAGGAGGGATTGAAGGGGGCAGAGCCTGGGATACTGAGACTTGGTTGGTCAATGGGGCAGTGAAAGAGAGCAAAAATTAGATCTGAACTCTAAGAAGGATCTATGATCCAGAGAGGGCACAGTGTGAGACAGGGTGGGGACTGACTTGGAAGACCAGACCTATGTCCTACAGCCTACGAGTGATACCTCTAAAAGGTACCTAAAACCCTCAGGGGATGGAAATCAGGTACACTTTCATCTCCAGTGTCAGGAGCTGTGAGCGGGTGGAGGTAGAATGTAAGGGGAAGGAGGTGGAGTGGAGAGACTTCAGCGTATCAATCCTTTTTTTCATAGGAGGGCAGATATCTCAAGGGCAGGATGGAAGAATCATCATTAAGCCGGGCGCCATCCCGGGGTGGAGTCAACTTTCTGAATGTAGCCCGGACCTACATCCCCAACACCAAGGTGGAATGTCACTACACCCTTCCCCCAGGCACCATGCCCAGTGCCAGTGACTGGATTGGCATCTTCAAGGTATCCCTGGAACCATTTTTGGCTTAGGTTTATGGGCCATGGTTTGGTTGGACTAAAGGGAATGATTAGGTTCTTAGATTCTCAACCTTGGGTTGTTAGAGAAAAAGGAAGAAAGATGTCACAGATGACAGAGGCCATCTGTATAAGCAAAGCTTATCTTCTCCCCTTCTTAGCCTTGCTTATTCCTGACACATTAGTGTCAGTCCCCTTTCCTGGTCTCTTGCCATCGTTGCCACTGTAGCTCTGTCCTGTCCCCCTCATTCAATCCCACAGCCCTTTCCACCATCCATAGGTGGTAGTTCTGTCACCATTCCCCTCTCCTACCTTGGGCTTTCTCAGGTGGAGGCCGCCTGCGTTCGGGATTACCACACTTTTGTGTGGTCTTCAGTGCCTGAAAGTACAACTGATGGTTCCCCCATCCACACCAGTGTCCAGTTCCAAGGTACAAGGGAAGATGGAAAATGGGGAGGGAAGAGCCAAGGGAGTAGAGATTTGGAAGAAGGTATCGGGCTCAGAAACATAAAAGTTAGGCACAGAGGACCAGGAAATATAAATGCAAATAAATATATGGGAATATATGCAGCAGGGCTCAGCAGATGTGGAATCATGGGATTATTGCAGAATCAGGGACTTAGAAGGAACTTTAGAGGGCATCTAGTCCCACATCCTACCCAGAGGAGGAGGAACTCCTCTTATGGAACTAGGGGGTAGGGAAGAGGGAAAATAGCAGTACGTGTTGAGAACAGGATGGTCATAAGATTCTGAAAGACCTAGGTTCAAATCTCAACTCTAATGCCGACAAGCTGATTGGCCTCACATAACCTCCCAGTTTGTGTTATCTTAACAGTAAAGGGCTCAGAGGGACACTAAGAGGATTTAAAATGGTTCAGGTGAAGCTGTTAGCACAGTGTCTGGTACATGGTAGGCATTCAGTAAATGGTAACTAGCATTATCATGATTACGATTGAGGGGGAGTGAGTTTGGGAAAGAGAGGAAGGAGAGGGCTAGGCAGAAAGGAGGGAGAAGAGTATCCCAGGGAACAGAAATAGTATGTGGGAGGCAGATAGGAGAGAAAACAGGGAGCGAGGGGCTGAGCCAGGGACAATGAATAATGTGGTGCACTAGGGGAAAGGGGGACCTGCTAAGCACTTGAGGACCTGGGATCATACTGGGGTCCTGGATCCATTTTTCCCACAGCCAGCTACCTGCCCAAACCAGGAGCCCAGCTCTACCAGTTCCGATATGTGAATCGCCAGGGCCGTGTGTGTGGGCAGAGCCCCCCTTTTCAGTTCCGAGAGCCAAGGCCCATGGATGAACTGGTGACCCTGGAGGAAGCAGATGGCGGCTCTGACATCCTCCTGGTTGTGCCCAAGGCAACTGTGCTGCAGGTGAGAAAAGAGCAGCAGAGTTGCTCCAAGCAAGGGAGTGGGAGGACAGCGTTGCAAGGGGCCCCTTCCCACTTCACCCTCCCCTCATCTGTAGCCTCAACTGAAGACCTCCTGGAAGTTATACAAAGTCCTGCCTCCTTGTATTGGAAATTATACAAAGTCTCCATCTAACACAGACAGACAGGAACATGTAAGGAGGAAAGCAAGCCACCCACAGGCCTGTGTAACCCAAGATTTCATAAGAACTTTTCAAGCCTTCCTTCTCCAAGGGCTATATCCTGCCCTGAGCCCTACAGGACGATCCAGATGGTGGAGGGAGGCTATTGCAGGAAACATTCAGAGGAAGTGGGGGATAAGACCTGCTTCTAGGACAAGCGAGGAGTGAGAGCAGATAGGCAGGACCCCAGACCTGTGCTGTCCAGTACCGCAGGCACTTAACCACTTCTAATGTGCTTAATCCAAATCGGGATGTACCGTATGGGTGAGATACACATCAGATTTTGAAGACATGGTATTTTAAAAAGAATGTAAAAGACCTCAATAATTTTTATATTGATTACATGTTGAAATGGATAGACTGGGTTAGATTAAATACTATTAAAATTAATTTCACATGTTTCTTTTTTTTTTTTAAGGGGCTACTAGAAAATTTTAAATTCTATATGTGGCTTGTATTATATTTCTGTTGGGCCAAATAGAGAAGAATTAGGGAATGGAGGCAGATACTAGCAAGGAGGACTTTCTGAAGGAAGGCAAGGACAGGGCCAGGTAGGGGAGAGGTACATCCTCCAGACAACGAAAGGCCTGACAAAGTCTCAGAAGATGTGAATGAGTAGCTTTTCTGTGATTTAGACAAACAAACCCCTGCCCTCTAGAACTTCAAGTCTAATAAGTACACAGAGTCAACACCAGAATAGGAAGATGTTTCTGTCTCACAGAACTAAGAGATGCGTGAGCTTCTATTCTGTGTTCTGTTTTCACATTCATGATTCTCTTTTAAACCTTACAACAACCCAGACTAAGGGATCATTTTACAGATGAGGACACAGAGACTCGAGAAGTTAAATAACTTGTCCAAAGTCACATAGCTACACAAGCACGGTGGCACACACCTATTCCAGCTACTTGGGAGGCTGAGGTGGGAGGATCTTTTGAGGCCAGGAGTTCAAGGCTGCAGTGAGCTATGATTGTGCCTGGGAATAGCCACTGCACTTCTTCCTGGGCAACATAGCAAGACCCTGTCTTTTTGAAAAAAAGTCATAACTAGTAAAAATTGTATTGGAGATTTGAACCCAGGTCTATCCAACTCCAGAACAGAACAGATAGGGTAAAATTAGGGGAGCCATCTCTTGTCTGTGTTCATCGAGAAAGACTTGTGCCAGACGAGAGATTCCTGCAGTTACGGAATGAGGAACGGTAAGAGGGATGGATCCGTTAAGAGTGCCACGAGCTGATGTGTCTGACTGGATGGTGGGCAGGATTCAGTAGCACACCACGCCTCTGCTTAACTCACCTTTTTATAGCCCACGCTGATGTCACCTCCCAACCCCAGAATGCATCTGGAGAGTGATGGGGATGGAACCTTAGAATGGGTGCTTCACAAGCACAACCCCCTTCCCATCCTGTCCCCTGTAGAACCAGCTGGATGAGAGCCAGCAAGAACGGAATGACCTGATGCAGCTGAAGCTACAGCTGGAGGGGCAGGTGACAGAGCTGAGGAGCCGAGTACAGGAGCTCGAGAGGGCTCTGGCAACCGCCAGGCAGCAGCATGCAGAGCTGATGGAGCAGTACAAGGTGGGAGTTGGGCCAGGTAGGGCACAGGGCCTGGTTGCTCAGCCAGTTCCAAAATCTGAACCCAGTGAAAAGAGTGAAGGAGAGATGTTAGTGGGCCTTTAGGGTGGTTCTGCCATCAAGCAAATAGGTTTAAGGGAAACAAATGGGATTAAACTTACTATGACAAGAGTCGTGTCCCAGACTTGTAATGAGATTCAGTTCTTTGAACATAGGAATGCTGGGGTAAGGTGGGGGTGGCCATCTTCTCAGGAAAGGGAATGTTCCCTTAGAGTTTCTTTTGCAAGGAAGGCGATGGGAAAGGAGGGTAGGAGAAGTCAAACTCTGGCATGCTCCTCCTAAGCCTTTGTTCTACCATCTGAGAGATGAGTGTCAACCTCCCTCTTCTTCTGGGGGACCCTTAATTCCAGGGAATTTCCCGGGCCCATGGGGAGCTCACAGAAGAGAGGGACATCCTGAGCCAGCAACAGGGAGACCACGTGGCACGCATCCTGGAGCTGGAGGATGACATCCAGACCATCAGTGAGAAAGTGCTGACAAAGGAGGTAGAGCTGGACAGGTGAGGGGACCTTCCTTATCCCCATTACTTCCCCTCGCTTCCCGTGACGCCTGAACTCCAGCCTTCTGTTTCGGGAAGGCAGACCTGCACTGTCTCACATGGTTTCTCTTTCCCTTCTCAACCTCAATCGGGGTATTCCAATTACTGGGGACATCTTCTGCCTAGCTCTCTTTCATCTTTCCTATCACTATTCTGTATTCCTTGCCTTCAGAAATAATCATAGTTATTATACTGTGTATTGTGATAGCTAAGCAAGAGCTAGGACTGGAGGATTTGGAAGAAGAAAATGACAGTCAGCACAAGATAAGAGAGGGCGGATTTCAAATTTTACCACAGGAAATGCAAGATTAGACTCTGGTCTTGCTATCAGTATATGTTAGAACTGGTGATCCAGGAATGTTATGGAATATCTCCCCTGAAAAAGGCCATCAATCATAGAATCTTAGCATTGGGAGGAGTATAAAGTACATGAGTGGATATGTAAAAGAAGACCCCCTCAGGAGGCAGCCTCTCTCAATATTAGACGGATGTCACTTTTGTATCTCTTGTGTTTGAGCTAAAACTCTGTTCTTGTATAACTTACCAGTGGGTCCTGGTTTTAAACCTCTGGAGCCACACAGAATAAATTTCTTTCTTCTACCAGAAAACTGTTATTTCTACCAAATAGCTTAAATATTGACCACCACCTCCCATGTCTATTCTTTAAATTTTCATCAGGTTAAACATTCTAGTTCTTTCACTGAGCAAATGATATAGTTAAGTTTCATTCACTACTGGTAGATTTGATATTGTTAAAAAAAAAAAAAAAAAAACTCTTTATAGGCAAGAGGCATTCTGTGCAAGGCCCAGAGTAAAAAGCGAATTGATCTGAGAGGCTTCTTCAAGATACGTTAGTCTTGCCCTAGGGAGATATTAGATGTCTCTGTTCTAAGTCATGGAGCAGAAAAGCAGGGATCAGGTTGAACATCTGGAAACGATTAGGTATTGTCTAGACCAGGCATCAGCAAACTATGGCCCATGGGGCAAATCTAGCCTGTCACCTGTTTTCGTACAGCTCACAGGTAAGAATGGTTGGAGAAGAAATTAAAAGAAGAATATTTTGTGACAGGTGAAAATTGTATGAAATTCACATCTCAGCATTCATAAATAAAGTTTTATTGGAACATCATGCTCGTTCATTTACATATTGTCCATGGCTGCTTCCCCACCACGGTGACAGTTGAGTAGTTGCCATGGAATCTGCACAGCCTGCAAAGCCTAAAATATTTGCTATCAGGCCCTTTACAGAAAAAGTCTGCCAACTTTTGACCTAGATCAAAAGTTTGTAATTACTAATGACTGCCCCTTGTCTGGAAAAGACTGGATTCTAGTCTCTAGATTGGGTGAAAACCAGGAGCCATTGGCAGAACATTCCTTAAAATGTTACATAAAAAGATAAGAAAAACTATTTCTAGATTGTGCCCCAGAACCTGGAATCTTGGGTTCTTGGGGCTTAGACCTGGATCATTTGGTTGGGGATTTAAGCATGCTGGAGTGAAGTGGAGGTCTGGGCCTAGAGGAACACCAGTAGAAGAGCACAAGACAGAGGTCTGAGTCCTTCATTCTTTCTCTAGGTGACCAGATTATCTGACATGTCATCCCCCCACTCACAGGGTTAGAGACACGGTGAAGGCTCTGACTCGGGAACAAGAGAAACTCCTTGGGCAACTGAAAGAAGTGCAAGCAGACAGGGAGCAAAGTGAGGTAAGGAGCTGAGGGTTGGTTTACTTTCTCCACTGTTAAGCCAGTATTGATTGAGTCCCTTCTGAGTGCTGGGCACCAAAGGGAATAAAGATGTGAAGAATACGTTGTATGCACTCTACTAGGGAACATAAGACATGTACCCAGATCGGGATTGGTCAAAGTGGAATATAAGAAGTATCACAAGAGAAATCTAATAAATTATCATGGAGCTTTGGAGCGATGGATGAAAGCACATCTTGTTAGACATTAGAAAAGTCTTTTTAAAACAGGGCTTGACTAGCCTAGTAGTTTCAAACCTTTTTAGCAAGAGAACTCTTTCCTCCCCACCCACCAATGAAGTTTTCATCTTATGTGGAACCTCACTGAATAAAGATAAACAATATTTTATTACTGTAAATGTATTTTTATAAATTCAAATGTATAACATTTACTTATAAGGTAATGAAAACAATTAAGTAATTCTGATGGAAACCAAACTTTGAAATTAGAGGTTATGTATAACTGTTCTGTCAGCCTCAGCAACTAATGTATTTCTGTATTTTATTTTGGTTGTACAATATTGAGAACACCTGAGTCACACACAAGTAGGTGCAAATGATAACAGTTTTTAAACTGTCCACCTTATAATCTGTTTACTCTTTAATTCAATAGAAACTTTATTCTGAGGTTTGTACAAAAATGAATTAACCTGGAAGCACATGTCTATGGATTGGTGATCTCCAGTGTGTTAACTTGGGAGTTTGTGTGTTGTTTTTTAACAGAATTTTTAATAATTTAGAAGAAGTTCAGATCAAATATTTTCAGGATTTCGCTTCCTCAGAACCTTGGGTTTATGTGGAAGATGGTCTAAAAACCCTTTGCTCAGCAGTGAGAATAGGTAGAATTTGAACAGAGATGAGAGGGAGGCTATCCTAGGAACAGAGAAAGACGGGAGCAAAGGCTGAGAGGCCAGAACACTCAGGGCACCTGGATGTGTGGGTGAAGAGTTTTGAGATAAGGCCTAGCCCAGACTGTGGAGGATCTTGAGTTTAGTCATCATCTGTAAGCAATGAGAGGCTTTGATGGTTTTCAAGTAGGGGTGACATGTACTTAAAGAACTGTACTTAAAGAAGAGTAATCTGATTGCCCTGTGGTAAATGAGCTAGTTATGAGGTTATTCAGTAGTCCAAGCAAGAAATGACCAGAGCCTGAGCTAATGTGGTTGTGGCAATAAAAGAAAAGAGAAGACGGTGTGACCAGGATGGAGGATGGAGAAGCAATAGGCTTTTATGTGGGCTGCTAGGGAGAGGACAGAGCCAAGCATGGCACCAAGGGATCCAGCCTGGGTGTCTCGGGAGGTAGGTAGTAACCATGGACAGGAATAAAAGTAGGAAAGACTGGGGCAGTAGACTATGCCGAGTTTGAGGGACCTATGAGACATCCAAACTGAGTTTTGTTTTAAGAGGAAGAGTGGAGAAGCAGACATGGGACATGAATACCTGCATGTAAGACCCCAGGCTGTGAGGCTGGATACCTCATTTCAGGAGCTAGAGACTGGATGTTCAGGACTGAATCCCTTTGAGCTGAGAACCCAAGAATGGCTGGCAAGAGCTGAATGCTTGAGTGTGTGTTAAATCTGAACCTTGACCTCCTTCATCACAATGTTCGCCTCCCTGGCCACCCCAACGCATATACCCCCTTCCTTACCTGCTTTCCACTTCCATCAGGCTGAGCTCCAAATGGCACAACAGGAGAACCATCGCTTAAATTTGGAGCTGCAGGAGGCCAAGGGCTGGCAAGAGGAGCAGGGTGCTCAGGTCCAGCGACTGAAGGACAAAATGGCCCAGATGAAGGACACCCTAAGCCAGGCCCAGCAGCGGGTGGTGAGTGAAGGCCCCTAAGCAACAGAAAGCAGTGAAAAGTTCAAGGGCTAGTTATAGAAAAGTCGGGGTGGCCAGAGAAAAGGAGAAAAGATATGGCTAAAGACTAGACAATCCAATCCTCAGCCCTAATGCAGTGGGGGGAGGAGGGAGCTTGGTTACCCGTGGTTGACAAATGATTCACTGGGAACTCTGATCTCCATCTCCTTTCTCCTGAGGCTGAGCTGGAGCCCCTAAAGGAGCAGCTTCGAGGGTCCCAAGAGCTTGCAGCTTCAAGCCAGCAGAAGGCCACCCTTCTTGGGGAGGAGTTGGCCAGTGCAGCAGCAGCCAGAGACCGCACCATAGCTGAGTTACACCGCAGCCGCCTGGAAGTGGCTGAAGTCAACGGCAGGCTGGCCGAGCTCAGTTTGCACTTGAAGGAGGAAAAAAGCCAATGGAGCAAGGAGCGGGCAGGGCTGCTGCAGAGTGTGGAGGTAGAGGGATAAGGGGCCCTGGGGGTCTGATGGCCACCATCCCCACCTCTGTGGGGACTCCTACATGTGGTCAGACCCTCTGGGAGGAGAGAAGAGGGGTTGAAAGCCTTAGAGGACTCAGGGGTGGAGAGGGGCTTAGAGGGAGGTACACTTTACTTTCCAGGCACGACCCTCCCTAGCCAGGGTATCCTAATCCTGATCACCATAGCACCCCTGTCTTGGTTACTATACTTGGCAGAGAAACATTTTCTGTGCTGGGCTCCAGGCCCTGCCAGAAGTGCCTATTCCTGATCAGCACAGCACCTTGCTATTATGTCTTGTCCTTTTTTCGGGGGGGTGTAGGAAATGAGGAACGCAAAAAGGGGAAATTGCTCCAAAAACAATTCAGTCAAATAAGGCAGCAGTCCCCAACCTATTTGGTACCAGGATCCGGTTTCATGGAAGACAATTTTTCCATGGATGGCGGGGGGTGGGGCGGAGGTGGGGAGGCAGAGCACAGGTGGTGACGCCAGCGACCGGAGCTGCTGTAAATATAGATGAAGCTTCTCTCACCGGCTGCTCACCTCCTGCTGTGTGCACCCCCCTTCCTAAGTTCCATGGAAGACAGTTTTTCCACAGATAAGGTGTGGGGGGAGTGGAGTTCTGCGGCCCAGTCCCTAACAGGCCACAGACCAGCACCAGTCCTGTCCTTAGCCCAGGGGTTGGGGACTGCAGCAATAAAGGAAGACACACAATGAGGTATGGTGCCGTTGCTGGTGGCATCCCTTTTCCTTCCCCTTCCCCCTCCCATTTTCCTTTTTGGCTTTCTCCCAGGCAGAGAAGGACAAGATCCTGAAGCTGAGTGCAGAGATACTTCGACTGGAGAAGGCAGTTCAGGAGGAGAGGACCCAGAATCAAGTGTTCAAGACTGAACTGGCCCGGGAAAAGGATTCTAGCCTGGTAAGGCATCCAGCCACCAGAGGTCCTGTCCTGTGGCCTCCTGAGGCATCAGTGCCCCTTAGCTCTGTCTTGGATGTGGTCTCAGAAGTGTTAGACGCCCAATTCTATGTTGGTCAGCATCTCACTTGCACACTGCCAAGCCCTCATTGGTTTGAAATGTGCAATGTACCTTTCTGCTCTCAGGGCACACATCTCGGCCTAGTAGGGGTGACTTAGGATAATTATAAAGTGTCCCCCTGGTATGACCAAGGCCTCTGCAGTCTAGCCCAGAGGCAGTCATCCAGGTCTACACTTGAGAGGCAAAGACTAGGACTCAGATGACTGTGTCTGTGTGGCCAAGACAAGGGACTCCTGGAGGAAGAGTGATGGGGACTCCCCTGTGTGTGTTGGAGGAGGAGGGGAGGAGCAGAGGCAGGGGGTGACCTGTGACCTGGTTCTAGGTCGTTGATCCAGGTCCCAGAGCCCAGCTTCTTGGAGATACATTCTAGGCTCCAGATTCTATGTGGCCCTTTTCCCTCAGGTGCAGTTGTCAGAGAGTAAGCGGGAGCTGACGGAGCTGCGGTCAGCCCTGCGTGTGCTCCAGAAGGAAAAGGAGCAGTTACAGGAGGAGAAGCAGGTGAGGACCCATAACTCAGGCCCTGTGGATGCCACAGTTGAGGACTCGAAGGCCAGAAATTTTGTATCTTCTTGTGATGTCTTGATTTAGAAACTGGTATCTCTAAGAGGTCCCAGATGCTAAAAATGGGACCCTGGCTCCTCTTATTATCTGACTTGGCAGGACACAGGAGGATCGCTAGGAGAAGGAGGGATGTAAGGAACAAAGGAGGGCTGCTGGGTCTATGTGAAGTTGCCATACCCTTCCGTGAAGGCATCTAATCCCGGGAGCTAAGAGTTCATCTCGGATACAAGGAAAGGCTCTGTAGGCCAGTGAGGTTGGCATCTTCCCAACCTCCAGCACCTGCCTCTTTCCTGCCCAATTCCAGGAACTGCTAGAGTACATGAGAAAGCTGGAGGCCCGCCTGGAGAAGGTGGCAGATGAGAAGTGGAATGAGGATGCTGCCACAGAGGATGAGGAGGCCACTGCAGGGCTGAGTCTGTACACCCCCAACCTTGTGACACCTCTTCCTCACTCCACCTCCCCCTGTTGAGGAAAGCTCCATGTGACCCTTCTGGGAGCTGCCTCTGCCTTTTATGTGTTTTGCCTTTTCCTTGCCAGTCCCTGGCCCCTGTTCATGTTAACTATATTCTTCATCCAGAGGAGACAGAGCTGATGCAACCCTCTGACAACGCATCCTTCTTTCTTTGCCTGCCTCCTCTCCTGCAGGCTGCCCGGCAGCTCTGACAGACTCCGAGGACGAGTCCCCAGAAGACATGAGGCTCCCGCCCTATGGCCTGTGTGAGCGTGGAGATGCAAGTTCCTCTCCTGCTGGGCACCGAGAGGCTTCTGCTGTCGTCGTCATCAGCCAGCCAGCTCCCATTGCCCCCCACCTCTCAGGGCCAGCTGAAGACAGTAGCTCTGACTCGGTGAGCAGAAGCAGTAAGGAGAAGTAGGGCCAAACCCAAGTGTCCCAGCCTCTAGAGCAGGAAGTCTCAGCCACACTAAGAGAGGAGGCAGGCCCAGCCTCTCTTCAAGGCCACGAACGGATACCACCCCAAAACCCAACCCTGCCCATAGCCTCACTGCTTCTGCCCCATGTTCATTGTCTTCCTGTCCACCAGCCCCCATCGAAATGCCTCTCCTGCTGCACCCTTCCTACAGCCCCTCTGGTCACTGTCCCAGCCTCGGCTGCTCTTCCCTTACCTGTCCCAGTGTGCTGCTCCCCCATCTTGGGACAACATCCCCAAACCCAACTCTGTCTTTTCGGTGCCCAGGAGGCTGAAGATGAGAAGTCAGTCCTGATGGCAGCTGTGCAGAGTGGGGGTGAGGAGGCCAACCTGCTGCTTCCAGAACTGGGCAGTGCCTTCTATGACATGGCCAGGTGAGTGCAGCCGGGGGGACAGGAGGGAGTCAGGAGCAAAGGGCGTCCATGTGAACAGTGACCATGCCCTGCTCCCAGCTCCCGCTTCGTGACCTTAGCCAAGAAAAGGAGATACAGGTGTGGTTGACACAGGAAATTACCCACTGCTCAAAATCCCATGTGCCTTCAGGTAATCCCTCCCCTGTCTTATCAGTGCACTCGGAGGTCCTGCCTTTAACTGGCTTCTGTGTTGTTCTAGCATCATATTCCGTGGAGCCCAAATTGCCCTGCATCCCCTCTCTCCCGCCCTTACCCTTTCCCCAACCACCAGGTAGGTACCTAGGTTCCTTGGGGAAGGAAGGGAGGTGACCAAGGCCCCCAGGGATGGGAGCAGAGAGAAGACTGGGACCCAGCATCCATCTAGCTACACCTGAAATGCTTTTCTTCTTCCTTGACTTCATGGGGGACCCTTTAAGAAGGGGAACCTACAGAGGTGGGGGATTCGGGTATCAGATTGCCCCCTTCTGCCTGCCTTTTTCTTCTCTGGGTCAGGAGGGCAGGCACAGGGAAGAGAGATTTCATCATTTAGTCCCCAGCTTTGCCTGAATGTGGGATGGGTTCAGGGCAGGGAGAGGGTGACGCTGTCATCCTTCTCGGCTGGAGCAGGAAGATGAAGGACGATGTCAGACTCATTTTCAGCCTCATTAGGCAGCAGACGGAGATGGAGGGAGGAGAGCAGTAGGGTGGGGGATGGGCTCTGCATTGCAGAGACCAGCAGGGACTAAAGAAGAGAGGAAATGGGGAACTAGAAAACTAAGGCTTCCATATTAAGGGGAGAAAGATGCTGCAGGAGAAACTGGGAGAGAGAACCAGCAGAATGCTGCACTGGGAGCAGGATAATCTGGGAACCCAGGTGCGTGGGTCCCACTCCCTGAGGTCTATAAGTCAAGAAGGCAACAAAGCACACCGACTCTCTCCTTCTCCCCTCTGTCTCTCCTTAGTGGCTTTACAGTGGGTCCACTGTCAGAGGCCAGCACTGGGGACCCTGCCATTCCCCCATGGAAGGAGTGTCCTATCTGTAAGGAGCGCTTCCCTGCTGAAGGTGACAAGGATGCCCTGGAGGACCACATGGATGGACACTTCTTTTTCAGCACCCAGGACCCCTTCACCTTTGAATGATCTCACCCCTCCCTAGTACCTGCACATGCACACACACACACACACACACTCACACACTCTCTCATACACTCATACGCAAACACGCACTTAGGTCTCGTGCCGGTTTCCCATCACACTGGGCTCCATGATATTCTGTTCTCTAAGAACCGCTTCTGTGTGCCCTGTTTTCATCCCAAGCTTTCTCACTTCATCCTCTCCTACCTGGCTTTTTTGTCTCAGGCAGGAGCCCTTCTCAGAAGGAGCGGCTGAATTTACCCCCGGAAAGCGGTTCTGGAAGAACCAGAATGGAGGAGACCTTCCCCTGTGGGAATAGAATCACCCACTCCTAGCCCTGGTTGCTTCCAGTACTCACATAGCCACTGCACACACAAACACACTCACACACACTCCCCTTTCTGATGCCCCAAAGCCAATTCCTGGGGCACCCCACCTCGCTTATTTGGGGTTTATGTTTGTTTACCTGAGTTTTCTCTGGGGCCTGCATAGAGGCAGCAGCATGGATGTCGTGGCCTCTTCGGTCTCTTTCGGTTCACAGCTTCATTGGTTTCTCTTTCTGTTCCCCTGTTGCCTTCCACACCCCACTCCAGCTTTTTCCCATAGCCTTAGATGCTAAGTTTGGAGGTTTCTTTTGTATTTTTGAGGATTCCTGTACTCTGTCTCCTGCCCCTTCCAGCCCTCACTGCCCTGCCTGCACCCTCAGCCCCCTCACGTGGAAAGAAATAATGTATTTGTGCCTTCTGTGAGGGATGGGGGAACAAGTGGTTCCAGGTGTCCTCATTTCCCCACCTCTCCTCCCTCTCCAGGTACCCCCACAGCAATAAGAACTTTGCCCCAATACTCTCCCTTCTCTCTGTAGTTTGGACGAATATATTTATATGATATGTATAACTGTCGTCATAAAGTGTGTTCGTATCATGAGTGTGAGTGGAGCGAAGAGGGTCCAGACCTCTGGCTCTTAGACCCTCGTGGAGGGGAGAGGGAAGGAGGGGACTCGTCCCTGCCTTGTGGGGGAGGATGCTGAGCAGTTATTTTCCCACTGTGCCTCCTGATGTGCTGGCACCAGTGGGAGGAGGAGGAGGAGGAAAGAACCTCTGTCTCAAGTGGGAGATCTGGCTTGGAGAATACTGCAGTGGGGGAGGGAGCACACTGCTGGGTCTGCGTCGGTTCTGCTCAGGGTTTAGTCCGGCAGGGGTGGGGGTACGTGTCTTGGAAAAGTGGGACAGGGTTTCCACTGCTCAGACCTTCACCCTCCGCAGCAGCCATCCTTGTGCCTTAGGCCAAAGGACAGGCATACTTCCGTCAAGAGTGCGTACCTTTGAGTATCCATGTAGTAAAAAATGCCCTAAGCTCCATGCCTCTGGAGACTGTTTTATATTTCTCCCATCCCTGGCTCTGTCTCTGCTGCCATCCCCACTACCCATATGCACACTGTGACTCCACAGTCACAAAAACACATCCATCCACTCTAACCAGCTTCGCAGGCTAGACAGACACATACACAGCATCATAAAGCATTTATTAAGGACCTGCGTGCTCACCACGGCTCTCAGCAATGCTCTGCGCAGGAACATGCCTGCAGCCCCCTTGTTCTCCATCCCAGCAGCTCCCTTATCAGCCACCCCCCACTCCCTTCAGGGCCCCTGGGTGGACCACCCCCACCATTCCCTCTCTCCATTCACCTGAAACCCTCCTGTCCACCCCCCTTCCAGCCCCACCTGGATGACATCTTACATCCTTCCTTCTTCCTTCACATCTCTGTCTCCTAGCAACCCCATCTCGTTCCCTGAATCCCTTCCAAGGAAATTAGAGATAATGGATCTCTCCTCTCTCCATCTCAACCCCTCTTTATTGATCCTCCTTTAATGAAAGTTAATTATAACAATGATTTAATTAATAGAATCCCTCTCTTCCTTTATTGCTTCCCGTATTAAGACTATTAATAAATACGAGCCAGGCTGACAGAGGCATCCATCACCCGCCTGGGATTCCCCCCATCCCTCCTTTTACCCTCCTCCTCTCCCCCTCCCTCTCTTGGCCTATAAACTTGCCGGGGTAGTGGGGGTTAATCAGAGAGGAATTATGAGCCAACATCCCCAGCAGGAGGTGCATTTAATGAAATCATTTGTGATTTATTTCTGGGGGAGGTTGGAGAAGGAAGAATCTGGGACCCACACATCCTGGCTTCCAGAAGGGTGGCCCCTAGTGCAAAGAGGAAGAAAGAAGATGGGAACAGGGACCCAGGCCCCCTGCTCCTACCCACAGCCCCTACCAAGCCACACACACCCCCACAGGAGCCACGTGGCTCGCTGTACAAGGCCGTTGATAGAGCTGTCAGACCAAAAGTACGTGTGAGGACTGCAGTGTAGGTTTTGTTCTTTCCCACCTCCAAAACTTCACCTGGGTCCTTCTCACCTCCTTCCTTTCTCTCCAGCCCTGTTCTGCTTCACCATTCCAAATCTGCTTCACACTCCCCTCCTCCATGAAGCCCCCCAGTCCCTCACCAGACAGATATGGATATCTAGAATTTCCAGCTGCTCCTTTCTCTGCCCTTGTGTGTCTTTCTGGTGTGCAAC
>RJWJ010028976.1:0-20989 GCA_004363605.1 Indri indri | reverse complement strand
TGTCCGGGTTAGAGTGACTGCCGTGGCATCAGCCTAGCTCACAGCAACCTCAAACTCCTGGGCTCAAGTGATCCTCCGCCTCAGCCTCCCGAGTAGCTGAGACTACAGGCATGTGCCACCATGCCTGGCTAATTTTTTCTATATATTTTTAGTTGGCCGATTAATTTCTTTCTAATTTTAGTAGAGGCAGGGTCTCACTCTTGCTCAGGCTGGTCTCGAACTCCTGAGCTCAAACAATCCGCCCGCCTTGGCCTCCCAGATTGCTAGGGTTACAGGCGTGAGCCACCACGCCCGGCCAGAAATAAATGTTTAATGAATGAATGATCTATTGATCTTTAAGTTTTTCCCATTCTGACTCTTCAATCTATTGCTTCAAAAACTATGACTATTATTTATTAGACTGATGCAAATAACTGTCTGAAAACAAACAGGGAATCTTTGCAAAGTGATTCATGATTTCATTCAATATTGACTCACTAGTATGCTCCAGAGGGTGGGATATTTGTCTATTTTGTTTACTACTATATCTCCAGCACCTAAAATCCCTAGCATTTTTGTTGAATTGAATAAATTAACAGATAAATAAGCACCTACTAGATGCCAGGCATTATGCTAATCTCAAAAGTAAGATAGCTCCTGCCCTTAAGAATTTACCATTTAAAGGCTCTAACTAAAATCTCTTGATCTTCATTGGTATCGAAGTACGCAGTTAAGGAGCAAAGTTAAGAATCTAAAAGTAATTTCTGTCCTGGCTAAAATGAGTTTATTTTAAACTACATGTTTTTAAATTAAAAAAAAAAAACAAAAAACTACCATTCTAACTTTAAAAATTAGTATCATTTTGCTACGATTAGATAACCTGGCATAAACAATGATCATGATAAATCACAGGAAAATAGTACCTTCGGATGTTTCTAAAAATTTTAATTCCTTTTTCTTCTCAAGTACATATCCCTTCAAATACATTTTTTTTAAGATGGAAGTGAGAATATCAGTTAATATGAAGCCACATAAAAGAATGGAATCAGAAGGCAAATTCCAAAGAGATCACTTCTATAAATAGAGACATGGAAATGTCAGAACAGAGAAGCAAAGTTCCACTAAGAAACAACAACGAAATTGTCATATCAAATGAGTCTTTTATCTCATACACACCCATCTTCAGTTAAGGATTTCACTGGCAAAGATCTTTCATCTTTCAATAATCTATTTTCAGAACAAAATGTAAGTAAAGACAGATTTCCTGATTACAAAAATCAAGATGTTCTTGGTTCTGCATAGATTCTTCTTCCCCTTTTACCTAAGAAGCAGAAAACGTCCATCTGAAACACCCAAACCCGCTGCTTCATACAGAATATATTTCATGAAATAAAGAGCACTGGATTAGGAATCTAGTCTTGGCTCTACAATTAATCTTGTCACTTTGTATAATACAAGCCACTCAAGCAATCTAGGTCACAGTTTACCATAAAAATGAAAGAAATGGACTAGATGATCTTCAAGGTCTTTCCAAGTCTCATATTCAAGAAAAGTTTGAATGAAGCTACCTCTCAGTGCCATCTGGCCTCGAAGGTCCCCAACATTCATAACCATATATTCAATAATTTGTTGTACTCTAGCTTTGTATTAATAGGAAAATGGTAAGTAGAAGAAAAAGAATTCAACTTTATATTTAATAAACTTTTACCAACATAAAAGCACTAAGACATATTGGGCAAACCGAAAAGTAAGAACCAGTCCTTGACCAGTCCTCTTTGATACAGAGGGGAGAAGGGAGAGGTTAAGGTCTCTATATTTGTAACATTTACTACAATCTAGCTGGGGAAACAAATTTTAATTCGGTTTAATTCTCCAAATGTTTATTAAATACTTCGTGTGTAAAAAGGGCAGTTTTCAAACCTTGATGAACATGAGAGTCAGCTATGATGCTCACTTTCTGAAAAAAATGAAATGCAGATTCCCTAAAACATGATTTAGTAGGTCCAAATGGGGTCAGGTATCTGCTTTCTTCCAAAAACCACCCCCAGAGGACACTTATGGCCCTTGGTTAGAAACACTGCTCTAGTCCACATAACAAAAAGTTGATAGGGCTCTGTTAAAAGATAAACTTTCAATTGATTCATGAATTGGGCAGCTCCAAATTCAAAGTGATTCAGTGGTTTAGGGCTGAAGGAACAGGAAGGAAAAGTATAGGATGAATACAGAAGCAAGGCAAAGAATATATTTGATTGGCTAAAGCGGAGCAGCCCGGATTTGGATCATTCCAGTGAAAAATCCCTAGTTAGAGGTTAGTTAGCAGTTTCTGATTGGTTGACAGTTTACACTGAGTTAGGTTTCAGTTTGCTTATGTAGGAACTCAGGACACTGGAGCCACCTCAGCTAATGGCTTTGCATTTAATTACTTTAACAGTTCAAAAACAGAAAATGTTTCTAGACCTTACATTCATCTCAAGACTATATACTGATAACTAGAAACAAACCGAAAGCCATTAAAAATAAACAAAAGTCTGCCAGAGCTTGTAAACTTGCTATATTTCAGTGGTTCTCAAATATGTCTGCATTTAAGGATTAAGGAAGCTTTACAGGAAGCTTTTACAGATTCAAACACAGACCAGTTAGATCAGTCAGTCTCTGGGCACAGAAGTTAGGGCTACCCTTCAAATTTTTAAAAAGTTTGCTATAATCAATGCAGACAACCACTGAGTAAAAGATCACCGGAATTGGTTAGTCAGGTTAAGTTTCATGAAAAAATACATTTTTTTTAATCTGAATTTTTTATTTAGCAAAGTTAATAAAAAAGATAAATGTAACAGAAGGAACTGATATCTAAATACATGATCCAAGTAGGGAAAGAAAAAAACAAGTATGTTTTTGAACACAAAATAAAAGGAGAATAAGAATAGTAAATATGTGAATTTGGTTTAGACATTTGGTTTTGAGGCAACATGCAAAACAAAAGTCTTCTAGATAGCTGTGCAGACACACCTTTGGAAACATCTGGGGAATTAGTATAGGACCAATTTAAAGTAAATTATAAATATATGTATTATTACACATATATATAGCAGCTTTATTATTATTGGAATGCATACTACAGAATAAGGTAAAATCACTCAAGAACTAGGTGGTAAGGCCACTTTCTTGAGACAGATGCTGTCAAGAGTCCCAAATATTCAACCTAGCATTATTACCTAAAATAACAGGAAGCTGGAGTGTTATGTCTCACCAGCATGGGCATGGAGCTCTAAACTTTGCTCACTAAAAAGTGCCATTCAACTTCCTATATATCCTATGATGCTGTGTTATATCTCCTGTGATCCTGGTCAAAAGACAGATCTTACCAAAGAATGTGTGCAGCTGGCCAAACACACACTCTATTTATATTCTAAGAGGCCTTTTGTATGATACAGTAAGAATGTTTCTTCTCTTATTAGATTTGAAGAATACTGTAAAGTTGGGAATGACACTTTAATAACCTCCTAGGTATTCCTTCCATCTTCACTGAAGAGATCCTAAAAAGCAGAAAAAATCTGTCACATTTTCATGAATGGAACTTTTGTCTCAAACATTAATTGTCCTCAAAGACTAAACTATAAAGAATTTTACTCAGAATTCTCATAAGAGTATAATCTAGAAATTCTTGGTGATATGCTTCTTTTGGTAGATGGGCTGTTTTGTAGAGGAATCCAATATACAAACAGTACAGACACTATCATAAGTGCTGTGTGGTAATACAGGAAGAAAATTAATCAATCCTATCCGTGCCTTGAAGAGGCTTACAATCTAGCGATAGTGACATAGACTACAAATACATAAATCCCCTGAACAATGTATTTGAAAAATGATGCTCACTGTCAGTCGTTACCATGTATGTGTGTGTATATACATACACATATACTTTTATGTATGCACACACATACCATAAAGCAGTATCAAGCAGTAAGGCATATTACTAACCCATCCAATGCAATCAACAGTACAGAAGCCTTAAATCATGTTACACAACCCATGGGTTCTTTAAATTTTAAGTAAATCTATTTTTATTTCTTTACATAAAGAGCTGCTTTCCCATGAAAAATTTTGGCCTACGTCTTGATAAAAACTAATGGAAGTATTTTAAAAATTCAAATAAAAAATACTAAATTGTCAACCATACCCTATAAATTACAAAGAGATATATTTCATTACCTGTCTTTTTGCAGACAATTCCATCCTTTCAAGTCAGGCTGCCTGAGTTCAAATCACAGCTCTAACACTAACATGTGACCCTGAGCAAGTTAATTAACATATCTGTACCCCAGCAAAAGACATATTAATAGCTCCTGTCTCATAAAGCCTGTTATGAGAATAAATGAATATATGTAAAGCACTTAGAACAGTGCCCATGATATAGCATTAGCTATTATTAAATATTAGCTATTGCTGTTTCAGTATGCTATCCAGTGAAGACAAAGACATAGATAGCCCTTACTGTCATGGACCTTACAATCTAGTGGAAATTCCAAATAAACAATAAGTGATATTATGGTATAATTATCATGATATGGTACAAGAGAACAAACAGGAATCTCTAAATTAGAGTTCTAGACATGCTTTCTAGAAAAAATAGGGAATTACCAGGCAACAGTAAAATGGAATAGGTCAGAAATATATTCCTCACAGAGAAAGATATGAGCAAAGGCCCAGGGGCTCTATGAATAGGTAGAAATGGCAAGAATGGTAAAAGGCTGGCTTTAGGGTAAATCAATGGTCATGAGCAATACCCTAATATTCTTTAGTCCTCTAACAGCCCTTCGATTAGGAAACACTATCAAATTTGACATCCAAATCAGAGAAGAAATTTCTGGTAACTCAGGGTGAGATGACACTATGGCAACTTCTGAAAGGGAAACAAAAAACACTGTAAAACACAAAAATCTTTATTATCTTTTAATGATTGGCTACTATTCAATAACAGATTAAATTACCCTCTTTTTGGTATGCTGGTGAAAAAGAGAACTGTGACTTACCAAAGGGCACACAGGTCAGACTTGAATCTAGATCCTCTGGAACCAAGTCCAGTCTTTTCTGCTACACTGGGCTGCTTCCAGTTTCAGACACTGGTCAAACTGTTATTTTCCACAATGTTCCAAAATTACATTTAACAACTTTGTCCTTGAAAATGCAAGTATCTCCTTGTTCCACTTGTACCTTAGTCTGAAACAGAATTCTAGAAACTCAACTGAAGGGAGGTAAAAGTCATCAAGACCAATCACTCACCTAATAATGAAATATCCTAATAACATCCTGGACCATCACTTTAATTTGAAGTTGCTGCTTTCCTCCTCCTATCTAACCTGTATCTCTTATGACTATGCACTGAAAAAACACAGACCTGGTTTAAATGATAGAGCACAGCTTAAAGTTATAAGGGCCTCTGGCTAGGAATTAGTAGGAGGTAGGTGATGAGTATAAAGTGAGGAAAAGGATGAACAGTTTTGCCACACTAAAATGCCCGTTCAAGGCTGGGTGCGGTACTCACGCCTGTAATCCTAGCACTCTGGGAGGCCAAAGCGCAAGGATGGCTTGAGGTCAGGAGTTCAAGACTACCCTGAGCAAGAGTAAGACCCCGTCTCTATTAAAAATAGAAAAAAAAAAAATTAGCCAGTCAACTAAAAATAGAAACAAAAAAAAATTAACCAGGCATGGTGGGTTGTGCCTATAGTCCCAGCTACTCAGGAGGCTGAGGCAGAATCACTTGAGCTCAGGAGTTTGAGGTTGCAGTAAGCTATAACAATGTCACTGCATTCTAGCCCAGGCAACAGAGCAAGACCCTGTCTCCACACACACAAAAAAAACCCCACAACATAATGGTCTATTTTTCTCCATTAGCTACAAATAAGAATCTGCCGATATTTCACAGATTTAGTAACTCTGACAATGAAAAGTTATGCTAAGAAAGAATCAATGTTAATTTGGTAACCAGTAAATCAGAAGGTAAAAGGAAGAATCTTGCCAGTATGTTTAATAATCTACCTTTAATTATCTTTATTAATCTTTTCATTCTGTCATTTGGCAAATCTAGATGCTCCCTAGTAGACTTTATTTTTTTTTTTTTTTAAAGAGACAGGGTCTTACTCTGTCAACCAGGCTGGAGTGCAATGGTGCCACTATTGCACACTGCAACCTCAAACTCCTGGGCTCAAGCGATCCTCCTGCCTCAGCCTCCCAAGTAGCTGGCACTACAGGTATGCGCCACCATGCCCGGCTAATTTTTCTATTTTTTGTAGAGGCAGGTTCTCGCTCTTGGCCAGGCTGGTCTTCAACTCCTGGCCTCAAGGGAGTCTCCTACCTTGGTGTCCCAAAGTACTAGGATTACAGGCATAAGCCACTATACCTGGCCCCTACTAGACTTTTATAAGCCCCAAAACACTGACTTTTGCTTCATCCTGAGGATGACATATAGAGTATCTATCAGAAGTTAATTTTTTAATATTAATGGAATTAAATTTTATTTTTTAGGCTATTGCCAAAGTTCTAATAATTGATTCTACAATTTCTGAATCAGAGTGTGACGGTAAGATATAATTTACCTCTCAAGGCACAATAAACAAAATTTAGACTATTAGCTATGACATATCCACTTTTAAGAGGATTTACATTGCAATCGGGAATAAATTTAGTCAAGAAAAGTCTGATTTCATCAGTTATAAGAAAATTAGCTAGAGTAACCAGCAAAGTACAAATGGCTTTGAGAAGATTAAGTGAACTCAGAACACATATTTCGCATAAGAAAGTCACGGGCTACAGTCTTCTGACAATGTGGTTGTTTTTGCAGGATCCCAAGTTTTACCAAAACCAAGATTTGAACATAGCTGTTTAATACAAAACATTTACAGCAGTGGAATGTATTGATTACCCTTTTCTTATCATGAAATACCAGAAGATGAATTACCAATTTCCATTTGCATAGTGCTTTATGATTTCTGAAGAACGCAGATACCTCATTTGAGAATGACAAGGCAGGTTACGACCATTATCTGGATGAGAAATCTGAGACACAGACTAAGCCACTTGCCCAAGGTCAAAAAACCAACTAAAACATAGGGGTAGATTTTTTTTCAATACTCATTCATTCAGCAAATATCTAGAGTGCCAAGATTCTGTACTAGGAACTGGTCAATGGTGGAAACAGACAGGGTCCCTGCTCATTAGAAGTTTACATTCTATTAATGGGAGACACAATAAAAAAAAAAGTAAACACAGAGAACACAGAGAATTTCAGATAAATGCTATAAAGAGAAGATGATAATGGGATAGACTGTAGAATGGCATAACCACAGTAATCAAGAGTGATCTAAGGAGGTAGCATCTGAAGTGAGGCCTGCATAAGGAGGTCAAATCATACATATGCAGGTCTCTAAGAGCCTACCAGGCAGAATCAAATACAAGCACAAAGTATCAGAGGCAGGAAAAATCTTGGACGGCAACCTGGCCAAATACCTAGAGTGGAATGAGAGGAAGGAGCATTTAGAGACAGCAGTCTGAACCTTTGGAGCCCTGAGGCCACTCTAGGATAGGATTTAAAGTGCAACTGATATAGGTGAGATGATCTAATTTATGTTTTTTAAAAAAATAGAAAGCTGCTATACGAGGACTGCATTGTAATATCACCAGATACAGGTATCCTTGAGTTTCAAAAGTACTGATAATGGCCTATTCCTTGGAGAATATTCTTGGAGAGTGGAAACATGAGTACTTGTTACTTTTGAACTGTTACATATATACCATCCATTTTTCTGTACAAAATTTCATAATTTCTTAAGAAGTAAATTGTAGAGATGTAAGGGTAGAATCAGAGAAATCAACAAGAATGGTACGGTAGCAATCCAAAGTAAGGTAATGGTAACTTGAAATAGGGTGGAAACTAGAGGAGGTGAAAAGTAATGGAATTTAGAATACATTTAAAATATACATAGGCAGTATGGTCAATAGGTCTTCCTGATAGATGGAAGGAAAAGGCAGGGACAGCAATCAAGGCTGAGCAGTGGTTCTCAATGAGGGGTGATTTTGCTCCCCAAGACCCCAGTGCAATGTCTGGAGACATTTTGGGTTGTCACAACTAACAGTGGGTAGGTGAGTGGGAGGATTGGTACTGGCATCTATAGTAGAGTCCAAGGATGCTGCCAAACATATTATAATGCCTAATAGTACTGCAAAACAAAGAATTATCTGGTCCAAAATGTCAATGGTGCTGAAGTTGGGAAATCCTGGTCTACACTGATTCCAGTTGGTTCGCATTCTAGAATACTCATATTTTCCCAAGAATCTATCAAAAAAAAAAAAATTACAAATGGAGGTCTTTACTTATTTTCAATATTTAGTGACAACTAAAATAAATTGTGGTATACATGAAATAAAGTTTGTTTTGAGAGTAAATTATATCACTCTGGTAAAATTAAGTTGATCAGAAGGTCTGATTAGCACATGAATCTAATTTTAACAGTGTGAAAAAAACCAAAACATTCTCAAGATAAAACTGGAAAATTTCTGTTTAGCAATACCACCCAACACTCCTTTTACAGTTTTTCTATACACTGCTGCGATTAAATCTGTAGTCAGTCCAATATGTTCACTGATTTTTCAAATATAAATTCCACCAAAATTCAAAGGGATAGCTATGAATACTGAAAAAGATGATCAGAGCCATACGGATAAGACAGTAAGAAAAGCTGATTAGACAAAAATGATGGTCCATGTGTATTTATGTGCATATAACTGTTTAGTTAACTGACTTATTTTGGGGCTTGAGCAAGTGGACACAGTGTTAGGTTGCCAGGAAGATTGCAGCACACATTGCTCTCTATTACTCTATGAGGAGCAACAGCAAACGTGTTTTTTAGACCTAATTCAAAGAGGACAAAATGCCACAAAGTTGAGAAAGTTCATTTAACCTCATTCTTTGTTATTTAAATAGAAAGAATTTGGGGGGAAAATCACTCTGATACACACAGTCATAAACAGAATATGACTTCTAAAGTAGTCTAATGATTCCTGGAACTACTACTATTAACACAGTAAATTACATGTCACAGTATGTTCTGGAAGGTCTGAAAAAATATCTGAGATTATCTGGTAACTGAATTAGATCACAGAAAATACCAAAAAAATCTAGCCCTGCTTTGACAATTGAGAACATTACCTTAGATTCGAGTATCCACAGGTTGGAGCTGGGAGAAACTACTTCTAAGAAACCACAGTCAATTCTGGTCCAGAAACAGATGCTATTCTTAATTATAAGGACCTCAATATAAATGGCCATGGACACGTACAATACTAGGTTACTGAGTCTGGCTACCACTTAACTTTAGGAACGAGCACGTTTTTAAAAGATAAAGAAAAGGGCAGTCATACTGTCACAGCCTCATCAACATTATTTTAAACAAAAACTGAAAAATCAGCTCTGGAACTAAAAGGCTTCCAGCCTGAATTTATCCCCACTTACGATAAAACTCAAAAATCTGACAGTCTAGAGTAAATACAGGGACACTTTACTACCCTGAAAATCACGCTGGGTTCCCACTAGGCCAGGCAGACGTTTTCAGGTGCATAACCGCGCGCCCAGCTTCTCCAGGCGCCCACAGAGCGGAAGCGCTCTCGAGACACTGTTGCGTCGACGTCACGCCCGTCGTCGTCACGCCCTTCCCCACGGACACACAAGAATGACCCCCGGCGGAAAATTCTACCGCAACACCTCCCTGAGGCGGCGACTGGTAAGAAACTTTTTTTTATCTTCAGGCTTTCTACAACCCAACCCCAACCGCGGCCGCCGAAGCAGTCTCACCCATCACCCCGAAAGAACAATTACTCAGCCTCACCCCAAGAACGCGCGGAAAGGAGGCGCCAAAACAAACCCCATTCTCGCGAAATCTTAAACTGAACTCTCACGATAGCTCTCTGCCTCTCCTCTCTCAGCCCCACCCCCGCACCAGCGCGTTGCTTCAGAAATATCGCGAGATTTCCGTCTTTCAGTCCCCGCCCCTTTACGGCACGATGGTCGTGCAAGAATGTGATAGAGCCTCGACGGCCGCCATTTTATTTCTTTCTTAGCTGTTAGCTGAGAACAGTTCTCTGTGGAGAAACGGCAGTGGCTACTGTAGTGTAGCCATGGCAGACTATTCAACAGTGCCTCCACCCTCTTCTGGCTCAGCTGGTGGTGGTGGTGGCGGCGGTGGTGGTGGAGGAGTAAACGATGCTTTCAAAGATGCGCTGCAGAGAGCCCGGCAGGTAAGTCGGGACCGCGCGGCGGGATTCCGAAAGCTCATAGTAATTGACCGCTGGCTGAGTAGGCCGCTACCCCTTCGCACGTGAGGAAGAGGAAAGAGGTACCCTTCCGACTGAAATATAAAGAGACTAACGTATCCCAATGTTGGTAATACCGACAGGAGGCCAGAGCTCGGCTTTGTGTTCTTGGAGTCTAAGCTGCTTAGAAACCCAACGCGTGCTACGCAAAGATGGCCTTAAGTCTTTCTCCACTTGTACGGCACTCGCGTTTCTCCAAGGAGTTAGCTTAGCCTCTTTTTTTCCGAATGAATATTCTTTTCCACGTAAAGCGCGCTCAGTTTTACTCAATAATACGGAAAGTTCTGGTAATGAGTTTGGGAAAGGACTACGGTCTGTCTGCTGGAGCCATAGTAAGGAAAAGGATTTGTCATTATTCTTTACAGCTTCCAGCTCATTTGAGTTTTTCCTCTCAATTAAAGCAGCCTTCGGTACCATTCACCTTCACACCTCTGCAGGGAAGAGACTTAAGCAAGCAACCTTCCTCTGGGCGGGATTTAGGTGTCAGTCTGTTCTACAAGTCCTTCCCCCTTATTTCTCAAAATGGCTTCAGGCCCATTATACCCGAGGTTTCTATTTGAATCTGCCTCTGTTCAGAGTCGTAAAGTGACCAGATCTCTTTGTATTACGTAGGTGCGTACATTTGCCCTGAAAGCACTTATTTCCCTGGCGAAAACTGTTTAAAAGAAAAATAGTGCATGTACTCCAGGAAAATTAAAGATTTCTTAATTCGAACTTTACCTTTTTACATAGTCTCCTAACGTATTTATAAAAATGTATGATGATGGCCGGGCGCGATGGCTCACGCCTGTAATCCTAGCACTTTGGGAGGCCAAGGCGGGAGGATTGCTTGAGTTCAGGAGTTCGAGACCAGCCTGAGCAAGAGTGAGATCCCGTCTCTACTATAAATATAAAGAAATTAGCCAAACAACTAACAATAGAAAAAATTAGCCGGGCACAGTGGCGTGTGCCTGTAGTCCCAGCTACTTGGGAGGCTGAGGCAGGAGGATCGCTTGAGTCCAGGAGTTTGAGGTTGCTGTGAGCTAGGCTGATGCCAGGGCACTCTAGCCCAGGCAAGAGAGTGAGACTCTGTGTCAAAAACAACAAAAAAAAATGTATGATGATACCGACTTTTATGTATGCAAAAGTAAGACTCTTATTCCGGTTATGACACTAGCGCATGTTGTACTAGGTGCTAGGCATTTTAGACTAGAGTTAAGGAAATGGTTATTAGAAACCAGTTTTGTGATGTGTTTTGATTGCGGTAGAAGTTCACTTTGTTTTTATCCTCCAATACCATTAAAGGATCATTGAGTCAAAATCAAAATTCATAAAATCTGTAGTAATACAATACATCACTCTTATTTTTCCAACGTGAACACATTATGCAAATGAACCTGTACTTGTTTATAACCAGAAATATTAGGGTTAGTCAACAAAGGGTCATCATTAATATTAGTTCTGCGGTTTTTTCATGTATTTTTTTAAAATTCCGAACATGTTTAGAATAGCAGCTGAACTGTGACAGAAACTCTTAACAGTCTCTGTTGGATTGGATTGGAAGACTTACCTGAACTATTTTATTCAGCCAGCGCATTGAACTAGTTTGTGTCACATGGTGTAAGTAGATACTGGAGATTATTTTAAATGTGTGAATTGGAGTCCTGCTTTCTAGGAAGCTGTGATATAGTCAAGGAACCAAATGCCAAATGAACAGGATTATCCGATCAATGCTTTGATTAATGAGGAAAGAGAGACACAATAGGACAGTTAATTCATGGGCTTGTTCTGGTAACATTTATAGAGTTTCTACTTGTCTGAGTCAGGCACTTGTTCGGGACACCAAGGAGGGGGTGCCTAACTGCCTGAGTAAAGGGGCGATACTTGAGCAAGGCATTAAAGAAGAAATGAGAGTTTGACCAGTTGGGAAAAGAAGCAGCATGTGCAGAGGTATGGGGATTTTTGGAATGACAACCCAAGAGTGAAGTCAGTGGAGGATAGTATTGAATAGGGTAAAGAGGGTAGAAAACAAGATGAGAAAAAGTACAAATGGATCCAAAATGACCTTGGGTTGCTGTACTTTGAAATTAGACTTCATTATTGAGATAAGCCATAATTTCCTGCTTTAGACTTTTTTAAATGGAGAAATTGTCCTCAAACTGTGGAATT
The DNA here is from genome assembly GCA_004363605.1 of Indri indri. Classification (NCBI taxonomy): domain Eukaryota; kingdom Metazoa; phylum Chordata; class Mammalia; order Primates; family Indriidae; genus Indri; species Indri indri. The sequence goes on along the minus strand of RJWJ010028976.1, from coordinate 8,500 downwards.
AGTTACATGCCAGTAGGTCATCTACACCGATGTCTTTGCTGTAATGATTTGATTATCTCTTTACAGAATTGATCTTAAATTTTAGATTACAAGTTTAGCTTTTGAGTGGAACTGCCCATTTGAGAATGTCTCTAAATATCAATTGTAGCTGCTTGCTTATTTACGTAAGTGTGGAATGTACAGAAGAGTATTTACTAAAGGAACAAGTTAGGTTAGTATCTGAACTCCTTTTTTCTTATCTGTTTATTAACGGGACATTGAATTGCATTTCCCAAATCCCCATCTAACCTTAAGTTTCTTTTCTTTGTCCAGAGTACTATGCTATGAGGAGGTATAAGAACAGCTTCTTGCTCTCAAGGAGCTTCAAGAGTTGTACCAATAGAGATGCTGTTGGTATTTTTAGCTGGACAGTTCTTTGTTACCCAGGAAAGCAGGGCAAGTGATTATGATCCCTGGTTCCTGCCTAGTAAATGCCAGTAGTGCTTACTTATAGCTGGTTGTTGCCATCTGATAATTTAAAGCAAGTTGCTCAGTCGTCTTTTTTTTTTTTTCTCCCTAGAGAATCCTGATAGCCTATTTTTATGTGAAATTTCCAGATTTTTTATAATACTCTGAGCTGCATCCAGCAAAGGGGCACCAGATTGCTTCTCTAGTATAGGGTTTCCAACCAGTACACTTTAGAAATTTATTTTTGTGTATTTTAAGCTTGTAGTTCCAGAGAATGAGATTGGGATTCTTTAAGTCCTTGGCAATCATACTGATAAATTCTGTCTCTGGAACATTGGAAAATTAAAATATATTTACTTTTTTTTTTCTTGAGATTACGTGAAAGTAGTCAATCAGAGACTGAGACTAGTGGTAGATTACAAGCTAAGCAAGACTATATCAACCCCCATTCCTTCCCCTCCAGATAACTATGAAATTAGTCATTAAGTACTCAATTATACTTGAAATCTCTTCCCCTGATAATTGTAAAAGTGATTCAGGCTGCAGTATGTTATTTAGATGAAATGAAAATATAAAATAGAGCTGTTGGGTTTTTATTACCATCAGTCTCTTCAGTGAACACTAGCATTTGAGCATGACTTTTTTTTTTTCTAAACAACTTGTGACAGTATAGCAAGGCTTGATTGTGATAAGTAAATGGTGGTATAGTAATATTTCTAGTGTCTACACCTCTCCACATTTCTGGTGTATGGGAACTAACTCACTCCATCAGGACTTTGCCCATAGTAGGTACTCAATATTTACTGAATTAAATCAATAAATGTTTTTAATGAGTCGGTGGTCCCCATCCGCCAGGGCCGTGGCCCAGTACCTGTCCAGTGCCTTGTTAAGTAACGGGCCACATATCCCCACCTGAACTTCATACCACCTCCCCCCCAGCCTCAGTCCGTGGAAAAATTGTCTTCCATGAAACCGGTCTCTGGTGCCAAAAACTGGGGACTGCTGAGTTAAAGTACATTCAGCCCTCTGTGTCTTTGGGTTCTGCATCCATGGATTCAACCAACCACAGATTGAAAATATTTGTAAAAAATGCAAAAAATAACAATACAACAATTTTAAAAATATAAATTTTAAAATACAGGATAACTATTTACATAGCATTTATGTTGTAAGGTATTACAAGTAGTCTAGAGATGACTTAAAATATACTGGAGGATATGCATAGGTTATATGCAAATACTACAAACTTTTATATAAAGGACTTGAGCATCTGCAGATTTGGGTATCTGCATGGATCCTGGAACCAGTCTTCCATGGATACCAAGGGACAATTGTAGTTAGTCATATCACCTGATTTTAGAGGTTTCTTTTTAAAGATAATTCTCAGAAGATAATTAAGTAAACCACAGTACCCCCACCTTATCCAAGGGAGATACTTTTCAAGACCCTTACCTGAAACCACATACAGTACCAAATCCTGTATGTATACATGGTACTGTGTTTTTTACTATGCATACATAACTATGATAAAATGTAAGTTTTAAATTAAGCACAGTATTAATAATAGTGAAATAGAACAATAATATACTGTAATAAAAGTTATGTGAGTGAGGGCTGGCTCTCCCTCCCTCCTCCCCCTCTCTCTCTCTCTCTCTCTCTCTCTCTCTCCCTCTCCCTCCCTCCCTCCCTCTCTCCCTCTCTCTCCCCCCTCCCCCTCCTCTCTCCTCTCTCTCTCCCTCTGCCCTCTCCCCTCTGCCCTCTGCCCTTTGCCCTCTCCCCTCTGCCCTCTCTCCTCTCTCCCTCTCATGCAGTGCCACGGGTAACTGAAACCATGAAAAATGAAAGCCTTGGAAAAAGGAGTATTACTGTATCTCCTAAGTTTCTTTTCAACTGCAAAATTTTTGGATTCTAGGAGTGGTCAATGAAGGTGAAAAATGCTAAAACAATGAAAGCAGGAAAAAATATTTACTCATTCAAGAAATAGAGCACGGTCCAGATGGAAAGCTTGAATTGTTTTGTAAGTTTGAAATCAAATAAGGAAGTCACCCACACTTAATATATGTCTAATAAGATTTGGGTAGAGTTGGAGCTTGGTTTTTAGGAATTACTGTTTTTCTTAGATTAAGCTTCCTTGTAGTGACCTGGAAAGTGTGTATTTTCTATTGCTCTTGGAAAATTGACGATCACGTCTGTGGTGTTTTAAGAGGTGGGGTCAGGTCCTCTGCATGGCTCACACCTGCAATCCTAGCACTCTGGGAGGCTAAGGCGGGAGGATCACTTAAGGTCAGGAGTTCAAGACCAGCCTGAGCAAGAGCAAGACCCCCATTTCTACTAAAAATAGAAAACATTAGCCGGGCTTGGTGGTGCATGCCTATAGTCCCAGCTACTTGGGAGGCTGAGGCAGGAGGATCGCTTGATCCCAGGAGTTTGAGGTTGCTGTGAGCTAAGCTGATGCCATGGCACTCTAGCCCTGGCAACAAATCCAGACTGTCTAAAAAAAAAAGTTGCAGTCTCATTATGTTGTCCAGGCTGGTCTGAAACTCCAGAGGTCTAGCCACTCTCAGCCTCAGAGTAGCTGGGACTACAGGAGCTTGCAGCCACACCCAGCTGCTTTGCTAGTATTTTTATTAAAAGCTCTTCTCTAATGTCTTTGTACCAATTCTCAATTTTTGAAATGTAACTGGTTCTTTTGAGTGAACTAGGTATCAACTTTGATTTTTCTTTGGATAGTTTTTGACCTAGTCAATGAATAAGAAAGTATAAATAAGTGTCTTTTCTCTGTGTAGAAGTACCTTGGAGTTTAAGAAGTGCTGGCTTTGCAAACTTGTGAGAGTGTTTATAAAAACTAACTGTAGAAAGTATCACAGCCTAAACTGCAATTGGTAGTAACATTTTCTCTGGTCTGAAATACTTTATAATACCAGTGCCTAGCAACATAGGGTAGTGTATTTAAATTCTTGAGGACCAGTTTAAATGTTAAGTGCTTTAAGACCTAAGGGTGAAAATGCAGTGTTTTCTGGTGTGATTAGGAAAACTTTAAGAAAAGAAATAAGATTTGAATGAGACTTGCAAAGACAAAATGAGGCTTTTAATTGAGAAAGCGAGAGATGTTTAAAGAAGGTCAGATTCACCAAAGCTGTAGAGAATCAGGAAAATCAAGTTGTATGCCTTTTTTATCAAGCATTTTAATACTTGATCCTAATATGCTTCGAAGTAAGTGTTCGTGTTTACAGATGAAAAAAGGGGGAAATGTAGGAAGTACAATTATTAATAATAGTATGTGGGTACTCACAAATATTAGACTTAAGGGATCTATATTTGATTTATGACTGAAGTCCTTGCATATACTCTTCTCCAGTTTTCTGATTGTTATAAAGCTTGAGGCAGTTGGATTATCCACATCAGGATCTCCAAACCAAATCAAAAGTTTGGTTTCCTTTAATTTTTTTTTTATCATGGAAGATTTCAGATATATTCAGTTGAAAGAATGATATAATGAATGCTCATAAGCCAATCACACGTCTTCAGTAATGAATATAAAACACAGTGTGGAGTTTGGCCCATTGCCTGACACTAAACAATATTAGTTCCATTTCTCTTACCATAGAAAAATGCAATAAATATTCACTGGTTGTGCCCTACTCGTGACTTGTAGCTGGTATTTCTTATATAATATTTGTTTAGTCAAATGCAAGCAATTATTCGCCCCATTCTAAAAGTTAAAAATCTTCTAAGAGGGAAGTGACTTTAATAGAATTATGGTTCTGTAGCTGAGGCTTTCTTAGACTAGAGCTCCCCAGGTGCCTGCATGTATAATTTGAACAACATTGTCCAATGGAAATATAATGAAAGCCACATATTTTGTCTAACCCAAAATATCCAAAGTATTACTCTTTTGACATGTGTTTAGTATAAAAATTTTTGAGATGCTTTACATTGTTTATGTCCCAAATTTTCGATATTCAGTGCATGTTTTACGCTTAAAGCACATGTCAGCTCAGGCTAGCCACATTTCAAGTACTCAGTAACCACATATGGCTAGTGACTACCTTGTTAGACAGAGTCCGTGCTGCAAAGTGTTCACATTCTCTGCCCGTACACGTCTTTTGAAGTGTTACAGGAGAGCGCCATGGCAAGAAATCTACCTTCTGATAGAATTGAGATCCAGGTTTTCTTTAATGCTGTTTGGTCTTTTCGTAAGATTCCTAATTGATTACTTCTTTGTTGGTTCTTATGGGGATGTATCAGAAGATAAATTCCAGATGATGATTATTTGTTAACTCCCCCGAAGTATAATGGTAGTAATAAATTGAACTGTAATTTTGTCTGTCAAGTGAGTTTTCTTATAGTGATACTAAATATTTAGCATATGTATGTATCACAAAATAAAAGAGGAAATTTAGTCAATGAATAATACATAGTAGTTTGTCTTGCTATCCTTAATGATAGTATGTTTTTGGTTTAAGATTGCAGCAAAAATTGGAGGTGATGCTGGGACATCACTGAATTCAAATGACTATGGTTACGGGGGACAAAAAAGACCTTTAGAAGATGGAGGTAAGTTATAGCCATAAGTATTTTGTTTCATATGGTGTTTAGTTGAAGTGATTTTCGGTATTTTTCAAATGTCATTTTATTGAGACAATACTTTTATTATAAGGTTTTTAAAATTGTAAGGTTTATATTAGCCTCAGAAGAGGGAAAAAAGAGGCCTAGACAAGGTAGGTAAAATTTGAATCAACTGGAAAGTTTTGTCGTATTAGAAGACAGTCTCTTTTCACCTTCTTAGTATTACACCAGATTGACGTTTGCACAGACATCTCGTTAATAATATTGGAAAAAAACCCAAAAATATAAATTGTTTAGGAGACACTTCACTGGTTTTTCCCATATATAAATGAATCTTTATGTGCTATGTTTTCTTTTTTTTTTTTTTTTTTTTTTTTTTTTTTTTTTTTTTTTTTTTTTTTTTTTTTTTTTTTTTTTTTTTTTTTTTTTTTTTTTTTTTTTTTTTTTTTTTTTTTGCTGTTTCAGATTTTACTTTAAAGGTTGAAGTTGCTATAGTGTGTTGCAGGTTATACCATTTTTATGTTATTTCTTAGTTTTGTTTTAGTACTTTGTGTTTCAGGTTTAACTTTAAACATGTGGATTAAAACAGTGGATTTATAGTGCTTTATATTTTTTAAAAACATAATTGTTGAAGCTTCTGAACTTAGAAGTCTGCACATGTTTTTTGTTTTAGGTTTGATGTATGAATTTTGATACATTTTCTTTTTGCCCTTATTTTTCTAAAGGAGAAGTCTCACTGAGCCTTTAGAATGTATTTGTAGCTGTTGACCTAGGAGTACTTGGTTTCCTTTCATTTAAGTGTCTTTTATATTTATGGCGAGGTTTTTAATATACAAAAAAAAATGAGCTAATGATGCTTCCGATGTTGTGTGTAATGTATTCTTTTTATTTTATGTGTAGATGGCTCTTGGACAAGTACGAGCAGTACAACACACTGGGAGGGAATGCCCTCTCCTTTTAAAGGCAGGAATTTTTATTTATTACCTGTGTTTAGTATGTAAACATGAAATAAACCGGTGGATTCTTAAATGGACACAAATATTTCTTGGATTATGTGTCTGAATTTTTGCTGCACAACATTCTTATGTTTAGTCATTTAAGTTTGAAGGGGGGAGGAGAATGTAGTACTTTCAGCTATAGGTTGTCTATTCCAAGATATGAATTGTATTCATCTGTGCAGTGGATTTAGATGAAGGTAGTCATGTAGTTGCTTTGAGTTTCCCTGCTGAAGTTTTATGCGGTGAAATGTTTGTTTAGGAATAACAGTTTAGATTGAGATTGCCTTATAATGTGGGGTTTTGTTTTGGGATTTTTTTGGTCATAGCTTTGTGGTCACTGTCAGATACACTCCACTTTTGATATGTTATATTTTCATATTTTGATAGTTTTTTCCCCCCCAGTCTTCAGTTCCTGCAGTGGAAGCATCATTAGCCTTTAACATGTAATAGTGCTGGACCTAAATATTGTCTTGTATCATTTTAAAGTGCTTAACATACATTAAGATTAGTGATTTGATGCAATCAAGGAGAATTATTTTAAATGTCTGTGCATTTTTTTAAACAAGAGAATGAAAGAAATGTAGTTTTTCTTATAGATTACTGAGTTTGGGTTGAGGTTTCATAACTTTGATTCAGGTGATAAACCAGACCCTAAGATATTTCAATAAATGCTTATATTGATATTTATTCTTGCTTGGGAGGGGAGAAGCTTTGTATTTTTTGGCAAAAAATTAAAAGACTCTTAATTTTGCAGATCAACCAGATGCTAAGAAAGTTGCTCCTCAAAATGACTGTAAGTATTTATTTTAAACTGGATTAAAAGTTAATGTAACTGAATTTTAACATTAAGGTTTTGTTCCTATTTTTGGTGGGTATCTTTGAAGTTAGTCAATCGTATTCTTTTGAATGTCCAGCCTGAATTTCTTTGTAAATATATACCTTTTGCTCCTATTTTACAATCTTTCACTTCAGTTATGGCCAGGTATATATAAAGATTGAGGCCGGGAGCAGTGGCTCACGCCTGTAATCCTAGCACTCTGGGAGACCGAGGCAGGTGGATCGTTTGAGCTCAGGAGTTCGAGATCAGCCTAAGCAAGAGCAAGACCCCGTCTCTACTAAAAATAGAAAGAAATTATCTGGACAACTAAAAAAATATATATAGAAAAAATTAGCCGGGCATGGTGGCGCATGCCTGTAGTCCCAGCTACTCGGGAGGCTGAGGCAGTAGGATCGCTTGAGCCCAGGAGTTTGAGGTTGCTGTGAGCTAGGCTGACGCCACGGCACTCTAGCCCGGGCAACAGAGTGAGACTCTGTCTCAAAAAAAAAAAAAAGATTGATGCTGACTTATTTATTTATTTAACTACTCAATTCTTAAACTATGCTTGTACCTCTTAGAAAAGAAAAGATTTCCGTGCTATGCTGTTGCTAATATAATGTCTTTCACTGGATTTTTTTGCTACTTTCAATGCTGATTTAGGTATTCTGTGTGAAATTTTACTCTCAGGTGTTGTCTGTGCATCAGGGAGAGACTTAGAATGCTTGATCTGATTGTATTGTTAAATATATAAGTAAACCTGAATTTTGAATTTTCATTTTATTTTTATTTATTTTTTTTTGGTAGCCTTTGGAACACAGTTACCACCAATGCATCAGCAGCAAAGGTATAGTCAAAAGCTTTTGAAAAAGTACTTTGCAAGTTTTAGTTGAGCTATATTTGTAGATAGAACCAAGTTAGTGTGTAGTGAATATGTGTCTGCATACTTTTTTGTACGTGTAGTTTATTTCCTTTCACTCGGGAAGATAACATAACAATCATTTTTCTTTCTGAGTGAGATACATTTGTAATTTGGAAGGATATGTGGGACATTTTAGAAGAACTGGAGTAATTAGTATAACTGTTAAGATGATAATTCTCTGAACTCTAACTCCTTGGCAGTTCATGTCTTCAGACTGTTCCATTTACCATTCCTTCCTGACTTGATGTGTATCACCTTAATTAAGATTCTTAGTTTAACAATGCCATAATTTTGCCATGAATGTATGCTTAGAACCTTAGTTTAAGCCGTTAGGAGACATTAGACTTCTATTTTTATTAGTAGATTACCTTTTATCTGAAAATAAATTAGCTTCGAAGGAAAATGTAAGTTTCTGTTATTCTTAGCAGGTCTGTAATGACAGAAGAATACAAAGTTCCAGATGGAATGGTTGGCTTTAGTAAGTAACCTAATTTTTTAAAGTTTTGAAAATATAAAGCATACTTTATAATCTTTCAGCAAATAATTTTTAATTTTTTTTTTTATTTTTACTAGTAATTGGCAGAGGAGGCGAACAGATTTCACGCATACAACAGGAATCTGGATGCAAAATACAGATAGCTCCTGGTAACATTATTCTCTTGGTATTTTCAGAGGGACTAGAAAACTAGTATTTTTTTTAAGTTTCTAGTGATAATGATGCTACGTATTAATCTTTTGACCTAAAATTTT
>RJWJ010028975.1:0-21002 GCA_004363605.1 Indri indri | reverse complement strand
TATTAAAACTTCAGTTCTTTGGGAGGGTGCAGCCAGAAACAAACCCAAACCAATAAATTTTGTTGTACAGAGCCATCAATGATTAATTCTTAATTTTGTACAGATGCTTATTAGAGGATATTGTGTAATTAAGAAACTTTCTTGCAGTACCGCTGTTGAATTTGAATCCCTTCTTTTTAAGATTATATTTATGATAAAAAATCTCATTTTAAAAATCTGACAAAAAATGTTTTTCCTGTCTGAGTTATCCTTTTCTCTCCTACTTTTTGTAGCTTTCATATGTTTTTAATTTTAAACTGTGATTCTATTTTTTGTCACCTTTTAGCTAAATAATTCTTAGAACACAGTCATACAACACAGTCTGTTAAGAATCATATTTGTTTCAGGTTTTAAAATCAATAGTTATTTTTGCTATAAATTAGATAGTAAAAGTCTATGGCTTCTGGTATTTGTAATGAAATACCAGTACTTATGCTTTTAACTCACATTTCATTTTCCATGTATAATGATGGAAGTAATTACAGTAGTAATACAAGCAGCAAAAGGTATATTTTGGAAACATCACACAGGTACATGAAACAGCTAAAAAATAATTATCAGGTAGTTTATGAACAAAGGTGAGATTGTAGTGTTTAAACCATAAAGGTGGGCTCTTAGGGAATTCAAAGTTAGAGAGAACTTCAGAGAGAGGGTGGTTCTTAGCTCCTTGAACATAGTGTAAGGAATATATTTTTGAGGGGGAAAGAGGGCTTTCCAGGCCACGGGTAGCTTGAGCCAACTCCTCCTGGTGGAAATTAGTATGCATGGAGATTGGCCTGACAGGACTAGCTTTTTATACAAGGAGTAGCTGAGGATAAGCTGGGAAAATTATGGTGAAAGCCCAAATGACACAGACCACCTAAAAACCTCCACACAGGACAGAACCCCAGTGTAGGAAACAGACAGGGAGTGGGGAGGGGTCGCTATTCTCATGGGAGCTGGGGGTGAGGCTGGACCCAGAGCACCCCCTGCTTGGCCCTCACCCCCTTAGTCCCTGTGGTATCTCCAGGTACCTCCAAGGAAAATCAGGGCTCCCCTAGGCTGCTTTAAAAACTATTTTTGACCTCCTTCCCACAATGTAGTCTCAATAACATATTTGTCAAAAGATGGTACAAAAATTCTGAAATTTGTAGTTATTTCGTCTTGTACTATTTGCCTACGACATCCAAAGCCAAATCCAAACAGAATCTTATTAGAATGAAAAAAAAAAATCACTAATAAAATGTTGGCAAGCTCTAGCAGATTTTGAGCCTTTCTTACATTAAGAGCATTTCTTACATTTTGAGCATTTCTTACTTTCTAGAATAAAATTCTCTAACCACCAAATGATAAAGAAAATGTTTAAGTTGCTTACAAAGGAATTTTACCTCTATTTTTCTGAGTATGAAAGGAAACACATTTTCTTGGACATTTGTCCCAGAGAATTTCTTCACTGAACAAAAGCTGGCCTTTCTTAGCAGGGTCTAGAGAGAACCAAAACCAACTGCTACCTTTCCTTGTTCACTTCGTTTGTATCAATATCTTTGATTTAGACAGCAGGGCAAGGAGTACTTGCAGCTACCCTCACCTTTTGGGGGAAGCATCAAAACCTCATCCACTGGCCGGGCACGGTGGCTCACACCTGTAATCCTAGCACTCTGGGAGGCCGAGGCAGGCGGCTCGTTTGAGCTCAGGAGTTCGAAACCAGCCTGAGCAAGAGTGAGACCCCGTCTCTACTAAAAATAGAAAGAAATTAATCAGACAACTAAAAATATATAGAAAAAATTAGCCGGGCATGGTGGCGCATGCCTGTAGTCCCAGCTACTTGGGAGGCTAAGGCAGACAGATTGCTTGAGCCCAGGAGTTTGAGGTTGCTGTGAGCTAGGCTGACGCCACGGCACTCGCCCCAGGCAACACAGTGAGACTCTGTCTCAAAAAAAAAAAAAACAAAAAACAAAAAACCTCATCCACTCATCGAATACCATACCTGCCACTGGTAAGTCCAGTGAGCCCTGTAAGGGCAGAACTGAATGGCGGCTACTTAGCTTGATGTTTGCTTTGGCTGCAGAATAGGAAGCAGCAGCGTGTGACTGCAACCTTGGTACTATCTCCCCGGAAAAGTGCTATATTTGTTTCCCAGGGCTCCTATAACAGAGGACCACAAAGTGGGTGGCTTCAACAATAAAAATCTATTGTCTCACAATTCTGGAAGCTGGTAGTCTGAGATCAAGATGTTGGCATGGTTGGTTCCTTCTGAGGCTCTGAGGGAGAATCTGTTCCATGCCTCTTTGCTAGCTTCCGATGGTTTGCTGGCAATATTTGGCATCCCTGGCTCGTAGATGCATCACTGGATCTCTGTCTTCACCTTTGTCTTCGTCTGCGTTCTCCCTGTGTGCATGGTCTGTGTCCAATTTCCCCGTTTTATAAGGATGTAGGTCATATTGGATTAGAGGTCCATCCTACTGCAGTATGACCTCATCTTAATTAATTATATCTACAATGACCTCTTTCCATGTAGGGTACAGGAGGTTAGGACTCCAACATATGAATTTGGGGGTGGGAGGTGGGGACACAATTCAACTCTTAACAAGTGCTCAGCACAATCTACATCTCGCTCCACCTCGTTCCACCATGGGAGAGCATGGCTGCCCCAAGGCCAGAATATGACCAGGGCTGTGGATCTCACCCTGGCCACCTGCCCTCAGCTCCTCTGAGATTGTAGAGCTCCAGCAGCATGGCCTAAGGCCACCCGGCCACCAAGCTGTGATAAGGTGACTGATAATCTGAAGATCTCTCTGGATTTACACCAGTGAACCTCCTTCTACTCCCCCTGTGCTGTGAGCAAGGTTAGGCATCCATGCTAAGTAGGGTGAGGCTCACCAATCAACTGGAGCCCTACCCATAGTTTTCTTTTGTTTCGTAAGTGCCCACAGCCTAGGTCACGTCTTGCTTTGCTAGTTGAATTTAGAGACCAGCTTGGCACCAAGGTCAGCTGGAGTGGTAAAATGGTGTAAGCAAATAATCACTTATTTCCTTTCTAAGCTGCTTTTAGTTAATTTGCCATTTCTTCATTCTCTTATTGATGATATTTATGTTTAAATAAAGATTTCTCCTTTACAGCCTGATTTTTCCATCTGCTTGATTCCTACAGTGAAGTCATAACCCTATGTTTGTCTTCTCACAGCTTGTTGCTATGGGAATGACTATAAGTTGGCAATTTTCAACACTAACTTCAAAGCACCATGAAAGAGACAGAGAAAATGGGCAGGCTAGAATTGTGCTCTTAGCCGAACACACATTTCTAATTGTTGTCAAAAACACTGTAGAAGGAAAGATCAGAGTAGTGAGGGATGCATTCATGTTTAGGTATATGTCACAGGGCTCCCAAAGACAGGCTTCCTCTTACCTAAGGAGCAATATGGGTCAGAAACCCAGAAATTGGCCTCCCCAGAGGATGAGATGATTCAGAAACAAGAATGCTTTGTGCTTAAGAAATATGGTGCCTCGGTGGCCCTGTGGAGAGGCTGAGTTGTTTCTAGAGGTGGTTGGCTTGCTCCCTGGGCCCCTGGGCACACTTGAAGACACACCTGACACCCTGGGAAAGTGCCTTGGCCCCAGTCTGTCGAAAGGGATGAGGTGCTGGCCTGCCTAGTAGTCTGGGGACATTTTTTGTTGTTCTCGGGTAGAGGCAGGGAAATATCACAAAAAGATAAAGAGAGAAAAGGTAATGTTTTTTGTTTTTCATGAGAAAAGCTGTTAGCATGATAATTAAATAGCCCACCTTCAAGTCACATACCGTTTGGAGGACACAGGAATGTAGCATCCTGGTCAGACCTCTAGCCATCCAAGTATTGACATAAAATGGCCATTGTTTGGCTTCATTTTATCCAGGTAACAAGGCGCTTTAGCTAGTGCAATCGGTCTATGACTACATATATGTGTGTGTGTGTGTGTGTGTGTGTGTGTGTGTGTGTGTGGTTTTTAAAGTAAACACATTGATTTTCTTTTGTAATTTGATTTTTTTTTTTTTTTTGCCATTATCTTTTAGACAAAACTATATACTCTGGAAGAGCAAGATGTTCTATCTGTTTGGGTTGAAAAGCACGTGAAAAGTCCAGCCCATTTGGCTTATCAGCTCTTGTCTGACTTTACAAAGCGACCTTTGTGGGACCCCCATTACGTGTAAGAACAAATTTAAAAACTTTTCTTAATCAACACTGATATCATGTAAAAGATGATCTCCATATTGCTGTCCATCTCCATTGCCCAACATATGGCCCACTGTTTTATTACTAAAGAGTATTTTTTTGCCATTTGCTTTGCACAGAATACTGCATTAGGTCATACTGAGAGACACGAAACAAAAATTATTATACTCGCTTATTTATCATCTATATTGAGTTGACATGCTTCACCCACATCTATTGTAATCCTACCAATAAGGCCGCCATTATTCCCATTTAGCAGGAGAGAGGCTCTGAGACTTGCCAAGATTGCACAGGCAATAAAGTGACCCGCCCAGAATGGGAACCCAGGACTGTCAGGCTCTGCTCTTGAGGAAGTGATTAGTCAATCATCCTTTCCACTCTCGGTATTTAATTGGCAGTTCCTTCTGTTTCTTTGAAGCAGCACTCCCTGGTGAGAAGCTAAGAGAGCAAGCAGCGTGAGTCCCAGGGTGAAGGCACTCCTTCCTGCTCTCCCTGTCCGTTCATGCCCCTGCTCCTATCGGCCTACATCTCTCGCTCTTACTGCACCCTTAATTCAATCTCCTCCCCACCCCACCTTCCTGGAACACAGTACAGAGCTCTGTGCCTTGCCAACTGCACTGGCCCTGAAGGACTGCCCTGAGTCCCGGCCACTTGGCCACAGCACCCTCAGGGCCTCACCCACATCCTGCTGAGGGGGAAGGGTTGGTGAGATGGACTCCCTGTTAAATTAAGCATTGCTGTTTATTTCCTAATCTTGACAAGATAGAGGCTCATCTTCAAAATTTCTAAAATTCACTGTGATAAATGCCATGCGATAGCTTATCTAATGCCACTAAAGTGAAACATCTCTGGGGTCATGTGCTACATTTGCATAGAATGATACATCATGGTTAATGCTATCATAATAAAACATTCTGAGAAAAGAGGGACACATTTTCATTTTCTTGCATCAATTTTGTAGATACTCTATAAGCACAGAGCATTTAGGAAGAATAATGCCTAAACTTTGGTGTTAATTCTTTAAAAATGTTTCTCCCACTATTTTTTATGTCGCTTGATGTTCCAGCCAAATTGAACTTGAATGAATGGGGGAATGAATTAATTAATTCTAATTTAACTAACTTCTCTTGTACATCTATTATGATTCAAATACTATGCCAGGTGTTTTCATTTAATCCTCACAATAACTCCGTAGGTATTATTATCTGCATTTTACAGATGAAAAAATAAAATGACTTGCTTAATGTAACATAACTAGTAAATGGCAGTCTAGGAGCCAGAAAAAAGTTGTTTGACTCCAAACTTAGTGCTCCTTCCAACATACCACATTTGTTTACCTAATAGTCCTTCTTGGACTGTCCATATAATTCACCACTCTTCAAAATGTTTTTACTTGATCCTAGAGAAAGATAACTTTGTGGAAAACAGCTCAATATCTTTCTCTGAAGTATCAAGTACAGTGACCCTAGAGTCGGACAGCCACCATCCTATCTCCATCACATGCGGAATTATTCCTTCTGATCAAAGAGTCATTCTAAAGGCAGAATTTGAGCAATGATGCTGACTTTGGGGGGATGGTTAGGTGAGCGGAAGGGGTGAATGTGGACACCAAGCATGAAATTATGCAAGCAAATAAGGGAAGTGAATGCCTTAGCAGGTAGGAAAGTGTGCCCTTTTTCCACTCTTCTATATACGTAGGTCCTGTGAAGTCATCGACTGGGTGAGTGAAGATGATCAGATATATTACATCACCTGTCTTGTAGTGAATGGTGACAAACCCAAAGACTTCGTAGTGCTTGTATCACGAAGAAAGCCTCTCAAAGACGAGTGAGTATATGCAGCCCAAGTGTTATAGCAATATTTTATAGTATAGGATAGAAATTAGAAGTTGAAATGGAAAATAAGGAAGTCATTGTAGGTATTTCTGGTCTTGAATGATGTTCACTTGAATTGTTTCTAAACGGATCTTTGGCTAGCATTAAAAAAAGTTGACAATCATCTATTAGGTGCCAATTGTGTGCAAAGCACTATGCAAGATTCCTAAAGCAATTCCCTATCCTGTGTAGATGTAAAACTTATATTTAGTAAACCTTTGAAACTCCATTATCAGTAAAAATGCAGTGAGAGCCAAATAAAACACCAGGAATTGGTTTACAATTCACAAAGGCTCAACCGTGCCAGACATCCATTATGGCTGGCTGTCAGCTGAGGCTGTCAAGGGAAGTGCCCAAACACAGCTTTTCGGTCTGCATTATACACTCAGGGCATGTAGGTACTAAAGGGAAGTGTCCCAAATAATCCTGCACGCCTGTGAGTATTAATAGATGTTCAGCGTTGTGTCATTTATTATGTCAAAAGATGTTAGAAATAAACTAAAGTTCCATCTTATAAACATGGTAGATCTATACTATAGAGTACTGGGCCATCATTAAAAAGGATGAAATAGCTAGAGAGGCAGTGATACAGAAACACCTCCAGAGATTTATTGCTAGGTGAAAAATCAATTGTAGACCAATATTTGTAAAGTGATCTTATTTATGTAAAAATCTATATGTGTAAATTTGCTTACATAAATGTCATTGTTATACATTTATAAAAAGGTCTGGAGGGCTACACAATAAAATGTAAAGAAGAGTGGTCACCTCTAGGGTAGTGAATAGGATTGGAGCTAAAATGGACTGGAGGAAGACTTTTATTTTCTAGCCTATGGGATTCTCTATTATTTGAAGGTTGTTTGGGGTTTTTTTCTCTTTGTTTCTTTTTAAACAATGGGTATGGTTTTTTTATTTAAAAAGGAAAAGAGGCTGAAACTATTTAGGGCACAATAAAACTTCAGTTTAGAGGTAGACTCCAGTTTTGTGGAGTTATACAAAGTACCGTATATGTAATACTTTGCAGAAAACACCTGTGGCCCTTATTACTGTCTCCTGCTTTGAATGTAGCCATGGAGAATGCTTTCTGATCAGCAGGTCACTTATCTAGAAGATCTGGGTCTTCATAGTTTCACTTCTACCTATATAAATAAATTGCATTAACTCTAGGAATGTATTTTTTAACAGCTATTCTTCATTTCTCACAAGAACTAAGAAAATGCCTTCTTACCTTTCAGTAACACTTACGCAGTGGCAATGAAGTCCGTCATTCTGCCATCGGTCCCACCGTCTCCACAGTATGAAAGGAGTGAAATTATATGTGCTGGATTTCTCATCCATGCCGTTGACAGCAGTTCATGCACTGTAAGTTTGATAAAACACCTGCAGATTAATTGGCTTCATCAGATATAGAAAAATCCCTTAATCTACTCAGTTGTCTTAATTAATTGTAATCCTGTAATTTGTGTCCACACTAGGGGAATCCTAAAATCACCCTTTCAGATCATCTACTCCAGAAGGGTCCCCAGAAGATTAGGGTCATAGCCTTGCCTGCACTAACAAGATTCAGATCCCTGCTTGAGAAAGCTCCAAGTCAATAAGAAATTAAAATATTGCATTTTCTTTTTGAAACAGGTATCTTACTTTAACCGTGTTTCTGCTAGCATCCTTCCGTACTTTGCTGGAAATATTGGTGGCTGGTCAAAATCCATTGAAGAAACAGCAGCCTCTTGTATACAGTACATAGAGAATACTATTGATGATAGGTTTATAAGCACATTTTAAATGGTCAACTTTCAATTACCTGTAATTTAGATTCCCATTTTTAATTCCAAGCACCCTTAGCCCTGACACTTAAGAGCTTTAAAATTCTATTTTAGGTCATCTGAGGCTCTGCCTCTTCCAGGGGCACAAAAAATTGAAAATTGCCTGTGTATGTAATATTTCTTGTTCTATAAAATGGCACAAATTGAGTTAAAATTATCATAAACAATTTTAGTTTACAGAGATGAAATGTGTGTTCTGCCTGAAATTTTAAAAAATTTTATGAAGTCTGAAATGACAATTTGCTAAGTTGACTAGTTGATTAACGTGTGGCATTGCTCCGTGTGCAGCAGGTATCTGCATGTCAGGATCCTCTGACAAGATACATTACCTAGTATTACATATTCTAGAGCTTTAAATTAGGAAGACATTAAAACATAATGGAATACAATCAATTTTACTAATAGGAACAACTTTACTAGTGTCATTTAACATATATTCCAGGTGGCTCACTGATTTAGTATCTATGAGATAGACACACACATAAAGTGCTTGCAAATGTGATACTGTAGAGAAAGAGAATATTGACCGAGTTCTTCTTTCATAACCATTACGTTAGCACTCTACTCCCTAGACTTCAACATTCATTATTCTACTCTGTAATTTGTCTTAACTCTTAAGACAGACCAGAACATGTCAAGTTAGCCTCCTCGGAAGGACAAATTTTAAAAGTTGAAGGAGTTTTCCATTAGAGGCTAGAGCATTTAACCGATTAGATACATCCTGCTGTCAGTTTGCCAAATCTCTGCCTCTGCTCCCCTGCCCACTCCCCACCCAATCACACAGTCTAAGCCTGGTTATAATTATTTTTATTTTTCCTGTGTCGGCAGGTTTTCATTTATATGGACTGCTCTGCAATTTTATGAATTGACATTTATACACAATAAGAAAAGTGGATATGTAGATTAAAACGATTATATATTATATTCCAGAAGCAGAGATTTTTGCTCTGCTTTGTATTTAAAGCAAAAATACCTTTAAAAAAAGGTGAACAAAATTAGTAATAAAGGGGTTACATTAAACTAAAATTTTGTATGCTAAGATTTCAGACCTCACCTATGGTTGAGACACTTCTAATTGCTGTCTGCCTAACCTAGGTCTTTGAATTTGTATTTTTTGAAACTTTTTCCTGAACAGGAACAGAAACATTGTGAGGCTTAAAAGAGTCAAATGACTTTAGCAGAATCACTTTGAGACATAAAAATGTTGCCCACTCCAATTTATAACATAGTCTATACCTGTATTCTCCAATATGGTAGCCACTAGCCACATGAGCTATTTAAATCAAAATGAATTCAAATTAAATAAATCTTAAAAATCAGTTCTTCTGCCACACTAGCCCCATTTCAAGTATTATTAGTCACATGTGGTTAGTGGCTACCATATTGAACAGTACAGACATAGAACGTTTACACGATCACAGAAGATTCTTTAAATAGCGCTGGTCTATTTCGTTTGTCCCAGGCTTATAATGCAGGCAGGTCCCATTGTTTTCCCATTTTCACCTATCTTAGTACCAAACAATCCCTTCTACCCTGTCTAAAAGATTTCACTTTTATGCTTCTGAACAAAAACACAGGACTCATCCACCTGGCTCTTTCTCGGAGCATTTGGCATAGCCTAAGTTGAAGCACTCATTTTCAGGACTACTGGACTTCAGAGACATTAAAAGGGTGCAGAGAGGAAAAGATAGCAATGCATTCAGGCTCTACTTAGGACATTTCAAAAAATTTGAAATCTGTTGTCTGAAACAATCCCATAATTAACTAAGGCATTCCAATTGTAAAATTCAACAATTGCCCTTTAGTTTACATTTCCTATTTTAGTGGGACTATGTCTGATCACCCTTTCATTCACTCCGTAAATATTTACTGAGAACTTACTTTGTGCTAGACATTTCTAGGCACTGTGGGTTCAGCAAGGAACAAAAGCGTACTGATCACATGCTAAATAAAATAAATAAATAATATGAAATATTCAAAGATATTTTGTATGGCAAAATAAAACAGAGTAAAAATGGTGAGTGTGGGAGAGGGTTTGGCGGTGAGGGTTGATTTGTAAGTAGAGTGGTCAGGGTAGGCTGCATGGAAAGACATTTGAGCAAAAGCCTGAAGGCAGAGAGGGAGTGAGCTCTGAGGATGCAGCATGCTTCCCGCAGAAGGACTAGCCAAGGCAAAGCCCCTGAGGGGGAGTGTTTCTGGCACATTCTAGGAAGCAGAGAAGCTGTTGAGATTGCAATAGAGTGACAGATAATTAAAGACAGCTGAAATAAAGACCGCCTTCCCCTACTCTCTTTGGTGCCTAGGCTTTAAGCTCACGCGATTACTCCCAGGGTAAGCCGCTAAACTGGTTGGTTCATCAGCCATCAGCCCTCTGGAGACTAAGGACAGAGGAAACTTAGAAAGATGTAGTCACGCTGATTTTTCCCTTTGGAGTGTCAATGTGTCCTTAAGGAACACTCAAGATTTCTTGCCTTTTTTTGATGGGTAAAGGTTTTCAAGTGCTTCTAACAGGACTGAAAGCTTTTTGATTAAGAAAGGAAGCTCATTCCTATTAATTCTTCCTGGTTTTAATGCAACCTAGTTGTTCATCGGCATTTAGTTTTTCTATTATTGTTGTTTTAGAGAACATCTAGAGAAAGAAATGTGAAAATTGATCACACTATAGTTTACTCTATATTCAAACGTCTTTAGAAAATGACGAACGATTTTAATAAGCATTGAAAGAAACTAGAATATTTTCATATATACCGTCATGTGGTTTTGTTAATATTTCTTATCTCACATTTAAGAAATAACCATGGAAATTTTTATTGGCATAGTTGTAGTGGTAGTTTTGAAAATAAATGTTGAAAAGGTATATGTAAAGGAATATGTTTTGTGGCTTAGAATAAATTATTAAAATTATTTTGTTCACGATTTATATTTGAAAGTAATGTAACTATTGAGACAGGTAGTTCACCATGAGCCCTGAGTGGTCTTGCACATTCTTGCGGAGTGTGCCGGTAAGTGTGCTGCAAGACTTTTCTGTCTCCTGATTGACAGCAATTTTTGTAGCTAGTCCTGCAGACAATTAAGTAGGCCAAGGTGACCACGGCATGACTTCGGTGTAACTGCTCACTCTTTGGATGGAGGGGGCCTGGCTTGTTTTCTGCTTGTTACAGCATTTGCTACTTGCTCAAAAAATTCTGGGCCCTGGGTCCCTCAGTTGTGACACACACCCACTGTGTCTGCAGCATTCCGCTAGGCCCATTTCGTCAACCTCTGTAGGACTGATATTTATGCTGCTTGCTGTGTCATCAAGTATTAATAATATAGTTCTTTGTCTCTAAACCAAGAGTTTCGTGTCTTCTCCCAACACCCACAGGCTAACAGATTAGCTTATTAAGAATCTCAGACCCTTCAAAAGTCTTGACAGTAACCCATCTCCAGTTCCAAACATCAGGAAATCTCAGATTAAAAATGCCTTTCTCATTTTCTCATTCTCACTTTATAACTGTAAGGATTAAGTACCATACAAAAATTACACACCTGATAGCATCTTTCACTTCTCATTTAGTGGTATTTTCTGGACATTTAAAAATAGATTAGAAAAGAATATTTCTATCATTTACACAACCCATTCCCACTTTCCACGTCCTCTCTTCTTTCCTTGCCCAGCTTAGATTCTATGGTCCATTATTATAATCACTCCCTGGAAAACACGACACCTCTCTCATTCAACTTCTCTGACAAAACCCCAACTGTGGTTAAATTATTAAACTGTGGTTAAAGAATATTTCACCCCTGTGCTGAGCAGCTGAAAATTGTATACTGGCCTCAATTTAAATTTATGACCACAAATTTTAAAAGAGCATTTAGGAGGCTAATAATACTGTTCCATTTCCCTGTATGTTTGTTATTTCACACTGCCTCTTCTTCCTCCGATCTTCTCATATCTCTTACCCTGACTCAGCTCATGAACTTGAGAAAATACTTAATTGTGAAAATATAAACCATTTGGCAGGGGTCTTCTCATATTCCCATCTATGCACCTTCCACATCTTTGCCATCTCTCCTGTTATAATGGGTGAAATATCTCTACCCCTAGCAAAGAACCATTTCTCTACCTTCTCCAGAACTTCCCTCCTATAATTCTTTTTGTTCTCTGCTTCAGGAGTTCCTTTACTGCCATTGGATTATCTCCATAGCCACTGGTGTCTCTTATTTCATAACAAAACAAAACAACACTTTGAGCCATTTCCTAAATCCCACCCCTTCTCTATTTCAATTTTATATAGGTGTGGTCTTCACATCCTTATTTATTCACCTAACCATACTTATCTACATCCACTATTCCACAAAGACCTCTCTCAGCAGGATAACATAGGTCCCTATTGCCAAATCTAGTAGCCCCATCCTTGACTTACTTAGCCTCTGAGCAGCCTTCAGTGCAGTTGACTTGTTGCTTCTTTTTGCAACATTTTCTCTTCTTGGCTTCTATGAAATCAAACTCTTAGATTTCCTCCCACCTTGCTGATCACATTTTTAAAGCCTCCTCTTGTGGTTCTTCTGCCTCCATCAGACTACCCGAGGGCTCTGTCCTTGTCTTCTTCTCCAACTCCACTCCTCAGTGAGTCCACCCAGTATCTGGGTTTTAAAAGCCTTCTACTTTTAAACTTTACTACTTTAACTCCCATATCTTTTTCTGTAGGCTTAACCTCTCTTGAATTCATACTTGTGTCTAACTTACTTGATATTTCCATTGAGACAATAGCCATCTCAAAGTCAACATTTCTAAAACAGACCACGTAACATTTTGCCAGATGTTTACCCTCCATACATTCTCTTGCCTTCAACAAATTCTCTCAGCTCTATGTAAAAAGTACAATCAGAACCTGACCGCTTCTAATCAACTTCACCACTACAACCCCAATCCAAAGCACATCTTCTCTCACCTGTATCATACTCTGTCTTCCTGTTTCTGTTCTTGTTTCTCCCTTTGTTCTACTCTCAATCCAGTACCTGATCATGTCACATTTCTTCTCAAAACTCATCAACAATTTTGCACATCGCAGAGTAAAAGCTGAAGCCTCACAGTGGTCTGTAAGGGTCCATGTGGTACATTAGACAATTGTTCAGGAATATTCACTCTCTCTCACCCTTCCTCCATGAACAGAGTGTACTGTTCTACTTCTTGTCTCTGGGCTTGACCATGGAATGTGAGCAGACATTATGCAACCAAAGGCTTGAAAAGTGTTTTTGCAAATGGACTTGCCCTCTTACATCTCTGCCACTACCATGAGAAAAACAAGCTTGGGTTAGCCTGCTGCTCCCAGGAAAAGGAAAAGAGATATGTAGAAGAAAACTGTTTTGTTTGAGCCCAGCTTAGATCACCCAATACCAGGAAAAGGGAGAGAGACTTGTGGAACAGAGCTGCTTCATCTGAGCCCAGCTTAGATCAGCCAACCCCAAACCAAACTTCACATGGACGTGGATAAGCCCAACGGAGATTCGCAGAGCTGTCTAGGTAGGCCCAGTCTAGATTTCTGACTCACAGGCATGAGCTAAATAAATGCTTCTTATTGTATGCCTCTGAGATTTTGTGATCATTACTCAGCAGAAACTAACTGCTGACCCTTGTTAACTATCTGATCTTCTTTTCGTTGATCCCATACTTTTTTCCAGTCATTTTGGCCTCTTTGCTGTTTTTTTTTTTTTGACTTCCAGGCATGCTCCCTCCTCAGTATAATTGCATTTATCTCTTCCTTCACCTCGGGATATCCAGGGCTTACCCCCTCACTTCCTTCTGGTCTTTGCTCACACGTCATAAAGCAGACACCTGCTTATTTCTAAGGGAAGGTTGGGTATGGAGGCAAGAAGGGGGAGATGTCAAGAAAAAAGCAACTTGAGATTCAAGCCCAGTGGCTTGGAACATGATTGTTGCCAAAAAAATGTGAGACAAGAAGGGAAATTAGTCATTTTTTTCCCCCAGGGGGAAGTGATGAGATTGTTTAAAGCCATACTGAGTTTGAGGTGTCAGTGGAGCTTCTAAGTAGGATTGCCCAGCAGGCAGGTGAGAAGCTGGGACTGAACCCTGGAATATTAGAGCTAGCTGGAGATTAGAAGTCATTCACAGAAAAGTGAAAGCTTCTAAGAAGAAATGAAATTTGCAAGACTGAAGGAAGAAGAGTGCTAACTGCTAAGTCTTAGGGGATTCAACGAAATATTTTAAGAATGTAATAAAACATCCCTTTCTGATATATTTCCTAAGTCTCTTCTGCACTCTTCAGCCCCATTATAATGCATGTGGCCCTGTTTGTCTCATTGACTGCCACAATTCCAAGTGCCTAAAAGAGTTCTTGGGAAATATGTAGTGAATGGACAGATAAATTAAATAACCAATATCTATAGTGCCTTCCAAGAAACACACAATCACCCAAGATCTCTCAGAATTCCTGTTTCACAGTATCTATACATGTTTTTAATGTTACATTTAGTATCTGTAACTTCTAATAATTTCACTGTCTAATTTATAGATCATTAAAATGTAAACGAAGTAATCTAAGGAAGATAAACACTAAAACCCCTGCACCAAAGACTGTACAAAAAGCATCAGATTTAACTTGCAGCTGACAGGCTTTGGGCTTCAGAGCCTTGTGCTCCTGAAGGGACAGGTGAAAGAAATCTGGGTGTGTTCGGACTAAATGACTAAGGCAGCATTACTGTCCTTCTCCAGCTGCATGGCTTGTGCAATTCCTTTTAAATGGCATTCATTTCCTTAAGCTCTGGGATGCTGAGCAGTATTTTGTCATCATGTTTTCCTCTCATACTGAAAATAAAAGAACAGCTCCTATTAAGACTAGAATTGTTGAGTTGTGCAGACATGAAAACAGAGAAAAGTGTTTCTTTTCTCATTTGGTAAATATTTTGCTTTTGACGCATCAGTAACTAATCACAGCTGTTTCCTTTCGTTACAAATGGATTCAATCAGGTAAAATTTCAAATGAAACACACAAACCACTAGAGTCATTCCATTATACAGTACAATGGAAGCGTTAAGGCTTGTGAAATATATGTATTAAGTATGCATGTATTCATCAAATCAAACAAAGAAGCTAATGGGTCTCTGATTAGTGTTCTAACTCTATTATGGTGATACTTCCATCTCACCCTGACTCATCTAAAACATGTGAACAAAATGCTGTTAAGTTTGATATATAATCTGTTACATGCTGTCATTCTGGTTAAATAAGGAAAACTGAATTTTGGCTAGGATTTCTCTCTTGAAAATCAAGGGCACCAAAAAGAGCTGCTGTTAAGGTGAGGTACCCTTCATTTTAACTTTAATAATTTGTAATTCTTTATGTCAAAACAAAAACTAACCAAATTCCTGTTTACCCTCATCTAGGATTCATAAAAGATGTTTCCAAAGGGACTGTTACATGGATATTAATGAACAATGGCTAGTTCAATCCAGAACCAGGTGTTCAGAAAAATAAGCAAATAGCAAGTGTGTTTTTATTCAGTATTTTGAAAATACAGACTTTGTGGCAAATTATAAATAAATTTCTACTATAATAATAAATTCATACTTTGAACCAAGAAAACAATATAACCAAAAATTCGTTTCCAAAAATAAGCAGCACCCTTTGTTAGGGATGGTTTACATTTATGCATAATATTGCTTTTAAAAAAGATGATTGTTACAATCAGGTATATAACCACTTAGATATGTCTAAGTTCTGTTAAAAATATGTTCTTTTAGAAAATCCAATTTAATCATCTCATTCTTTTTTCTTCAGTGATTTTCTCCAAACATTGGCAGAAGTACCCTTTGATGGACAGAATGCAGAAAACTGTTTTTGACCACCCCTAGATCATACTGATATCTACAATATGGGCTTAGCTCCAAGGGAGCCTAGCTCTAACTAGTGAAGTAGGCCCACTTTAGAAAGTAACAATGAGGTGGTAACTAACAATAGTGCTAGTCTTATCAAAAATTAACAATTTTAGGTATCTTTGCTTTGGGTTTCTGTGGTTTAGGTGCATCCAAAATTTCTTCATAGTCTGCACTCATTCCCTTTGCCCAGCGACCAACTGTGACCATTTGATCTGAAAAGGAACAGAAAAGTCAGAATATAAGAAAAACAGTAATCAAATGCATCCACTTAAATTGGTATTGCTTTAGGAAGGGAACTAGTTTTGACATGAATAATCACAAGGAGGGAAGACTCCATCACTAGAGGAAAGTGAGCAATTCTATAATTGATTATAACCCTTGATTTCAGAGCACCACAGGCAATTTCTCATCCCAATTAGGGAAATGCAGCAACTACTTTGCAATGCACAAATTGATGAGAAAGCTCTTTCATTCTTTCCCAGAGTTCATCATTATAGAGTCAATGAATTCCAAGAGTCTGTAAACAGCAAGACTTATGAAGCATCAGTTTTAAATGCACAAGATTCCACCTGTGAAATTATACAACATCTGCTTGTCAGCCTTGTCATTTGGGAAGTGGTAATCCTCCCAGGAGGGAGAATTCAAATTCCACTTCATCATTTCAATCTCATTGCCTACAATGTAGTAAAGACTATCTTCTTCTAGACAAGAATGTAAACAAGAACTCTTGGTTTTCAAATTTAAATGTTAGGGGTAGGAAGTAAGAATGGGCAGACTTATTTGTGCAGTACAGTGACTGCATGAAATAAAAAGAAATGTGCTTTTTCCCTAAGACGCACTGGGCTACTGGGCTATCCTACTGTCTTGCTTTCTTTCACACAGGATTACCATCATCGTAATCCAGGCAAACTAATGTAATAATAGTCTTCACTTCCTCAAAAGTCTGCCACAGGTATTGCAAAAACTGATGAAGTTTTGATGAACAAGGCTGATATTTCATCAGGAAGAAAATAACTAGCCAGATGCTATGTGGATAACACATTTTTAATATTTTTGGCAGTTTCTGCAATCAACTCTGAATCCTTTAGGTACACATGAAGCATATATGAGGATGCTCAATCATAAGAATATTGAAAGTTATTTTCATATCTTTAATTTTCTCTTAGTGAACCAATACTCTTCTGTAAGTAACAGAATTGGCTCTATTAATGTAATTAATTCATCAGTTAGCAAATATAAATGCTTATGAATAAGATGCTTTATAAAATCAGGGTCCCCTAAGGCTTATTGGTCACTTTTTTTTCCAGCTGAGCATAGTTGCTAATGCTCAGTTACTCAATACTGTGTCTACTGCTGACAAAGAAGTGATTAAGTCATTGCTGCAGCAGGAAAACAGTTGCCTTAAAATCAGTAGTACCTCAATGAGTTATTAATAACCAAATGCAGCAAAAATACAGAGGAATACTAATCTCACCCCTTCCTAATGAGAAGCCCAGGGATCTCACCTGAATTCTGACTTTCAGGGCAATCTTTCTTAAAATGTTTCACAGAGCCACAAAGTTTGCAACCACCACCTATTAAAAGAACAAAGTCACTGAATAACATTTCATACTTTCATGGGGTTTTTAACATCTCAAAGCACTTTCGTATCTTATTTGACCCTCAGATCCTTCTCAGCTGTAAAGGTAGCTGGAGCCAGGAACATAGGTAGATGCCACTATTCCTTTCAATAATTCATTCTCCCTTCCTTTTAATCTCAAAGAGCACTAAACTGTAGCCACCCCTGCTTCTTTCACCTGGCCTTCAGGGGAGAAGTGGGAAAGAGAAGAGAGAGGAAGTGGAAGACATTTGTCCAAGAGCCATTGCACAGAAGCCTGGATCTTAACCATGGTTAGTCAAGGGACTGTGAACCCTTGGACCTGTCAACAAAAGTTGTATGCAGATGCAGTTTTCTGAAGATTCTCAAATAGCCAATGACCCACCAAAAATAAAAGAGCTCTACACTACAGGTCAGATGGGGATAAGCATTTATAAAAGGAATGAAAATGACTTTTGTTTCTGTGCCTTCCACCTGCTAGGCACCCTAATCCTCATAAAAATGCCCATCTGCCTAGTTTAAGCAACATTCCAGGATTGTGAATTACAACACACGTGGCTTCTAAAATGGGTCTTTCACTGCATGGTCAAACATTATCATGATCATGCTCATAATGCTGAGTGGCCCAACGGGATACAAAATGACCCAATAGGATACAAATCTGGCTGAATTCTCACATCTATGTGACCTACTCTCCTCGGTGCACTTTTTTTATATCTAGTCATTTTGGCTGACCATCCAGAGCCATTTTTGGTCATAGTCATGTTATGTGACCAGTTTTATAAGCTCAAAACTGAAATACACCTGTGAGCACTTTCCAGGCCCAGGCCTCTTTACTGATTTGTGTGCCACAGTGAAACAGAAGAGGCATTTGAATAATATATTTTAATCCTTATAACAACTCTTCCAGGTAAATACCATAATTTATCAAATCTAAGACATCATTGATTATAAGATGTGTCATTTCATATACCTTTCAAAAAGAAAAAAAGCAGTTAATTATGTGGGACCTAACGATGATCAGATATGTTCTGATTTTGGAGATATTAAAATGTGAAAAAACATGCATCTTAGAATCAATAAAATACAGTTTTATTATCTCCATTTTACAGGTGAGGAAACTGAAATCAGAGAAGTTTAGTAATTTGTCAAAGTCCCACAGCTAGTGAGTGGTGGTGCTGGGACTATACCCCAAGTCTGACTGACTCCAAAAGCTATGCTTTCTCACTGGACTTCTCCAGCGGAGACCCCAGAACATGACACAAGAGGTGCATAGAACCTGACAGCCATAGCCACTGTATTAACTGACAACAGCCTCCCCCTTAATGGTTTACACAGCACAGACCTTAATGCAGGGACCTTAAGACATTAGCTGAGCTAAAGATTAAAAAGCTATATGATCCCATGCTGGGCAATTAGCTAAGAAAAACGTTCAGAAACAAAAATGACCCACAATATTGAATAGTGTATACAAGCCCTTCTACCAAAATGGTATACTGGGTTAAGATTAATACACAACACTATTTTTAAAATCTTATATTAGCTTAAGATATAATCCCTCTGCTTCTGTTATATCTAAAGTTGAAATGTATAACATACTCTCACCAATGATGTTGAAGCAAATACAGTTTGAAATATATATCTTAGTTTTTTCTGATTTGTTTTATTAATGTGTCAAAGTCATATTGCACAAAAAGCCCAGTACATACATAGCACTTGATAAAAATAATGAAATTCTCAAGGTTTTGCTTCTTATTCAAGAATTTATTCAAGAACTGATTGAGTGTAAAATTAAATCACGACTCTGCATGATGACTCACTGTTTTTGATATATGAGGGTAACAGTACTCACCATCAGCATAGAGTCCTTTGGGATTATCAGGACAAGATCTAGACAGATGTCCCATTTCCCCACAAACAAAACATTTTGCAAAAGGAAATTCACCTGTAAGAATCAACAGTTCCTATTAAGTTGATAATGTATAAGTCATATAATTCACATTATTTTAAAATACTATGAATAGAAAATATTTTTTATGTAACTTAAAATTTCACCTCACATGATTTCAAAATATTAAGTGGCACACTCATAACAAATTCTGTCAACAACAACAAAAATACCCAGTTGTCTGTTTATTGGCTACTTTCCCCACCAACCAAAAAAAAAAAAAAAAAAAAAACTGAAAGGAAAACATACCAACAGCTGGGTCTACTTTAGCCTTACACTTGGTTATTTCATGCTCTGTGGACCCACAGCGGTAACATATTCCAGTGCCCATATCTTGATTTTCAAGGGCAGCTGGGCAATCTGCAATTCCATGACCAGGTTTTCTACAATGGAAACATACCTGGGAAAACAAAATGTGAGTTGCCACACTGAAAAACTATACCAGATTTTATCAATTCTTGTTATCAAAAATACCTTTAAAATATTTCTCATCTTAGTTTTTTTGAAATCTCAATATCTTATTTGTAGAAAAAAGGGTTTCACATATTCCTCATCAATATGAGATTGTCATTTCCAACAGAGGGTCTCAATGCTTTTGAAAACCCTCAATTTATTAATCCATCAATCTCAGAAACAATGTTACATAGGGCTCTGTAGAAGGCAATTGCTTAAATGAATTGAGTAAATATGGACTATTCATTTCCTTAACAGGGATGTCTGCAGTAGAAATATGGAGACTCTCTAGAAGACAGACAATGGCTATAAAAATTATCACTCAAAATTAATACTTGTGTACAACTATTATGTACCCATAAAAATTTTCAAAAAAATTTTTTTCTTTGTACTTTTGAAGTTCACATAATTGAATGAATTTGCGTTAAACATTTCCATTTAAATTATTATTCAAATCATAAGATATATTTCATAGCAAAATGTATATTCTTAATATACATTCTTTAATATTCAGAAAGGTTCCATTTTTAGAATACATACACAATACATTTTAGAGTAATAATTTATTCTGAGATGAATTATTTGGCTCCAACATGAAACTGAACAACATTCAGTTATTTATATACTACCTAGCAATTTGCAGGATTTTTTTTTTCTGCAATGAATGACAGCATTATCCATAATCAAAGATGGCAGACATTTAAATTATTTTATTTAAACAGGAAAAAGGTATATATATTTCTTGGATAACAAATTGTTAATCATTTATTTTTTTTCCAAAATACGCACAGGTTTTTAAAAAAGCAAATTCAACAGGCCCTCACTTTCTTTTTTAATAACATATTGAAAAAGAATGAGTCCCTTTAAATTCTTCAGTAACTTCTACATTTAGAATGAACTGCATTTATTTTACAACTGCAGGGAAAGCAACTGCTAAAACCTCAACCACCTCCACAAAAAGTCTTGGCTTCTTGGTGAAGTCAAGGTGGTATCTACTGAGCCAATAGTTTACTGCCTTGACCTTTAGAACCTAACCATCACCAAATACAAATTTCTTGAACAGTCCTAAAATTAAAGATGGTATTTTGGAGAGCTGACTGGTAAATTTCTATAGCTTAATCAACTTATTAGCATTTAAGAATTGATGCTTAGTATGAAGTATTGCAAAAACAGGAAGCAAATAAATTGACAGTAGGTCACAA
>RJWJ010028974.1:0-20993 GCA_004363605.1 Indri indri | reverse complement strand
TCCCTTTACCTTGAGTCTATAGAATCTTCTTTGCTGGTTAGTAGAGTTTCTTGAAGTCAGAATATACTTGGGTTGTGTTTTTTCATTCATTTTATCTTTTAAGCAGAGTATTAAGACCACTTTTAAGCAGAGTATTAAGACCACTATATCTTTTAAGCAGAGTATTAAGACCACTTATGTTCATTGCTGGTATTGATATGTAGGATACTGTTCTGTTCATCATGTTGAATTATACCTGGTTGCTTTATTTTCTCTCTTGTGTTACCATTTTATAAGAGTTGTGAGCTTTAACTTTGGGATATTTTTACACTGGTGGGTATTGATTATTCCGTTCCATGTATAGATCATTTTTAAGCATTTCCTGTAGGGCAAATCTAGTGGTGACAAATTCACTTAGTGTTTGCTTGTCTGGGAAAGACTATTTCTTTTCCATTTATGAAGCTTAGTTTTTCAGGATATAAAATTCTTGGTTGGCAGTTATTCTGTTTAACAAGACTAAAAATGGGGACCCCAATCCCTTCTGGCTTATAAGGTCTCTGATGAGAGGTCTGCTGTTAGTCCTGTGGGGTTTCCTTTGTAAGTAACTTGTTGCTTTCTTCTTGCAGCTTGTAGGATTTTCTCCTTCACTTTAACTTTGGCTAGGCTGAGGACTATGTGTCTTGGTGATGTCCTATTTGCTATGAATCTTCCAGATGTTCAATGATCATCTTGTATCTGGATATCTAAATCTGTAGCAATACAGGGATACTTCAATTATTCCCTCAAGTTGGTTTTCCATGTTTTTGATTTTTCTTCTTCTCCCTTGGTGATACCTATGATTCTTGTATTAGCTCACTTTGCATAATCCCATATTTCTTGCAGTGATTATTCATTCTTTTTTCTACACTTTGACTGACTGGGTTAATTCAAACACCCTGTCTTCAAGTTCTCAAAGTCTTTCTTCTGCTTGTTCTAGTCTATTGTAAAAACTTTTTGCTGTATTTTGAAATTCCCTAAATGACTCTTTCATTTCTATAAGTTCTGTTGTCTCTTTTCTTATGTTATCTCTTTAGTGAATTTTTAGCTCATGTCCCGAACTTTTTTTTTATTTCTTTGTGTTGTTTTTCTACCTTATCTTCAATCTCATTCGTTTTGCTTGCCATCCATAATCTGTATCCCATATCTGTCATTTCAACAATTTCCTTTTTGTTGGCCTTCATTACTGGAGGGCTATTGTGATCCTTTGGGGGTGTCTAGACAGCCTGTTTTTTATGTTTCCAGAGTTCTTATGCTGGTTCCTTCTCATCTGAGGCCTATTCTCTCAGCTCAAAATAGATAGTTGGTACAGTACACCAGTTCTCCTTTGCTAAGACTTCCGTTGTTTAGCGACGATAGGGGTGGGTTCCTGGATAGCATGCTTTAGTCCTACTCTGGAAGCTTGACGAGGCAGGAGAGAGGCAGATGCACTGTGGGCCTTTAACACCGCTGCTCTGCTGCATCTTCCCCATTCCTCTGTGGTTGTCACAGGGCCTCTGTGGCAGGAAGGCCCATGGTGCAAGGTGCACACATGGGGCAGAGCTGTTCCACAAGACAGTGTGTGCACAGGCTGGGGTAGCTGTGGTGCTGGCGCATGTGCAAGGTGGAGCAGGCCCATAGGGTGGAGTGGGGCCCTGGATGAGGAGGGCCCATGGAGTGGGGCATCTGCATGGGACAGCACAGGCCCATGGTGGGTGTTCCTGTGCAGGACAGTGCAGTCCTGCAACGGGCTATCCGCTCAGGTCCAAAGGCAGCGGTTGTGCTGAGTTTTGCTCCACTCGGGTGGTGGTGGTGGTGGTCTAGCTGCCCTACAGTGGGCTGTTGGCACCGAGGACTACAACTGAGTGCTCTGTCTGGGTCCTGTGGGAGGTGTGGTTGAGTGGGATCACCCTGGACACAGCAGTAGATGCCAGGTCTGTGGTCTCCTGTTCTGCCCAGGTCCTCTGGCAGTAGTGGGGCCAGGTACCTGTCATCCACCCATAGGGCAGGAACTCCCCATTCCCTCCATTCCTGGCAGTTATGGATTTGACCCCTGGGTAGAAGTAGTGCTCTGGGGCTGGGATGTCACAGTTGCACCAGCCACAGCACCCAGGGCTTGCAAGCCAGGTGTGCCTTCTCTCCAGAGCAATGCAACTGTACAGCCTGCAGTCAAGTCTCTGTATCAGTCTATATCTGTGTCAGAGGCTCTCCTGCCCCTCTGGTTGCAATGTCTTCAAGGGAAGCAGGGAGCCCAGGGTTCTCTCCTCTGTCCCTTCACCAAGTGCCTCCAGTACTGCTGAGCAGGCAGTCCCACTTCTCTCCTCTTCAATCCATTCTCACCTCCTCTCTGTGGATGCCCAGGGCTCTCTCTTAGACGACTGATCGAAAGGTGAATATCTACTCTCCACTTTGATCCTCTCCACGAGAGTGACATCGTGTGGGCGTTTCCAGTCCACCATCTTGTCCCCCAGTCCTCCTACCCTTTAATATATGTGGAATCTCTAGTAATGCCACTTCTCTCATTCCCAATATTGGTAATTTGTGTCTTCTTTTTTTGTTGTATAGGAAGTGATAATTCCTTGTTTTGTTGTTCTAGTGGTTGCTTTAGGGTCTGTGGTGTGCTTGTCAGAATCTTCTTTCAAGTGATATGAAAATGCTTCAGGCACAGTACAAGAATGTGTCAGTAGTGTGCTTTCATTTCTCCCCTCCCAGCCCATATGTGGTTGTCATTGTACATTTTCTTCTTCTTTTTTTTTTTTCTGAGACAGAGTCTCACTCTGTTGCCCTGGCTAGAGTGAGTGCCGTGGCATCAGCCTAGCTTACAGCAACCTCAAACTCCTGGGCTCAAGCCATCCTCCTGCCTCAGCCTCTGAAGTACCTGGAACTATAGGCATGCACCACCATGCCCGGCTAATTTTTTCTATTTATTTTTAGTTGTCCAGATCATTGCTTCCTGTTTTTTTTAGTGGAGATGGGGTCTCGCTCTTGCTCAGGCTGGTTTTGAACTCCTGAGCTCAAACAATCCGCCTGCCTTGGCCTTCCAGAGTGCTAGGATTACAGGCGTGAGCCACCGCGCCCGGACATTGTTGTACATTTTCTAATACATATGTTATAAATCTCAAAATATATCATTATCATTTTGTTGAAACAATTATCCTCTTAAAATATTTAAGTAATAAGAAAAACCACATATATTTACTCATAACTATTTCTGGCCCTCTTCCTTTCTTGGTTGTACTCATATTTCCATCTGGCGTCATTGTCCTGCCTGAAGGGCTTCCTTTAACAAATCTTGAAGTGTGGCTCTTCTGGTGATGAATTCTTCAATTTTTGTAAGTCTGAAATAGTTTTGAATTTTACCATTTTAAAACCAAGGATATTTTTTCTGGGTATTGAATTCTAGGTTAACCATTTTTTTCCTTCAATGTTTTAACGATGTTACTTCACTGTTAACTCATTTGCATAGTTTTGGATGAGGAATTTGCTATCTTCTTTCCTCTGTACATCTTTCTTTTTTCTCTGACTTCTTTTAAGATTTTAAATTCAGCACTGGTTTTGAACAATTTGATTATGATGTGCCTTGGTGTGATTTCCTTCATGTTTCTTGTGCTTGGAATTCATTGTGTTTCTTGCATCTTTGGGTTTTCATCAAATTTGGAAATTTTTTCCATCACTTCTTAAAATGTTTTTTCTGTCCTCCTCATTTCTTCATTCTTCAGAGACTCTAATTAAACGTGTATTAGGCTTACAACTTACTGATACTATTTCACTGTTTGGATTATTTTTCACTTCAGTGTTCTGATTTGGGTAGTTTCTATTGTGATGTTTTCAAGGTCACTAACCTTTTTCCTCTGTAATGTCTAATCTGCTGTTAATTTCATCTAGGTTTTTTTTTTTCCTTCAGACATTATAGTTTTCATGTCTAAAAGTTTGATTTGGGTATTTTAAAAAGATTTCCGTGTCTCTGCTTAACTCTTAAAACACATACAATACATTTATAATAACTTTTAATGCCCTTTCTGTTAATTTTCCCATCCGTGTTAGTTCTGGACTGGTTTTGATTGATTGGTTTTTCTCCTCATTCTAGGTTGTATTTTCAAGCTTCTTTGCAGACTTAGTATTCTTTGATTGGATGCAAGATGTTGTGAATTTAACCTTGTTGACTGCTGGATATTTTTATATTCCTATAAATATGCTTAAGCTTTGTTTTGGGACACAGTTACATTTTGCAGTTACAATTTGATTTTTTTGAGTCCTTTTAAGATTTGTTAGTCACACCACAGCAATCTTTAGTCTAGGGTTAATTATTCTTTATTACTGAGGCAGGGTTTCTCTGAGTTTTCTATCTGTGAACCTATGATTCATGAGGTTCTCAGCCTGACTAGTGGAAATGCACCATAGTCCTGACCCTGGTGAACACTGGGTATAGTCTCTCTAATCCTCTAATTTTCTAGTTTGCCTTGATTAGAGACCTGCTACCTAGGTGATAAATACTTGCAGAGTTATCAGCGTGACCCTATGCAGATCTCCAGACTTCTCTATGTAGCTGTCCTCTCTCTGGCATTCTGTCCTGTGAACGCTAGATGCCTTCATCTTCCAGGACTCTCAACTCTGTATCCAAAGACACAGAGGGATCCACTGGGTTCTTCTTCCTTGCCTGGTGGCCTGGTGACTTTCTCAGCTTGGGTAGCTGGGGCAACTGGAGGACTTAATGTTGTTTGTTTTCCATTTCCTAGGGTTCCATGTCCTTCACTGCCTGGTGTCCAGTGTAGAGAGGCTAAGTAACTTTTCTGAGAAGCCAAAGCTTATAAGACACAGAGCAATACCAGATTCAGCTCTGCTGGTTTCAAGGACCCACACCTGTAACCTTACACATAGCATAAAGCCAATGAGAGTGTTTTTCTACAAAAAGAGAAATGGTATAAGCAAATCTCTATAAATGCTTGCCCTTGATCAAGATTTTCAGCCCACATTTGTGACCGTGGAGCTCACTCTGAATTCTTATATACAGGATAGAAACCAAGAAGAATAAACAACATGCTTCCTCTATATGAGTGGTTATCCCAGGCACCAGGAGTAATATGGCAATAGCCCTGAACTGGAACAGCAAGGCCATCAGTTGCTATGAAATCTTGGCAGGCCCCACATGGGGCAAAAGTCACGTGCTCCATTCCAAGACTGGACAATATCTAGAAAAACCCAGTCTCCAACTATGCTCTGAACTGGAGTCCAGAGATCTGGTTCAGAAGTCTCAGAAGATTTGATCCCATCCCCACATTTTTCTAATTACACCTTTTTTCAATCAGGGTTCCAAAAGAGAATTATCCTACAGACAAGCGGTTTCAGTGACTAATTCTTTGGTCTCCCAAGAATGCAACATAGCCAGTACCATTGTAGATGGAGAGGAGATAAGCTGATTTATCACGTATGTTGGCTGCTTACTGGATTGGGCTTTTATTCTACTAGGAATCATTGTTTATAAGGGTCAATTGTGGTTTCCAACTTAACTGGGTTTATGGTGGGAATACAGAGGGTAGATGTGGGGTCTTCCGCTCTGTCTGAAAAGAAATACTGGCTGTATTTGAATGGCCACAGAACTTGAACCCCATGAGCTGACTGAAAAGGTTTGACCTCCTGGGTATGCCCCCCTTTTAATCAGCCCTTCCTGACTCACTGGGCAGAGATGCTCACTCAGGCCAGCAGAAGACCCAGAGCTGTCTTGCAAAGGGCAGCTGCACATCTTCATCCTAGGGTAGGTCGGGCTATGATCACTGCAATGCAAACATTAAGCTTGTCACTTCCAAGATATGCCCACACCCTCTTCCCCCAGCTCAAATTCAGTTCCCATAAATGGACAGAGAGCTAATTCCCCTGGCCTCATCTCAAGACCAGGTCACTATATTCCCAAAGTCTAACTTGGCTCATATATTTTTACCTACTAGGGTTATTTTTCCATGGCTGTGGTGGAATTGCCATTTTCAGTAGCCGAGAGAAATTCAGTGTTTATTTTTCTCAGTGGAAATACACAGTGAAGTAGGTGGTTACTGGAAGCTGTTTTTACCCCATTGTATTAATCCTTGAACAAATGACCATAATTAATGCTGTCTTCAAGGGATTAATCTTGTGCAGGATACAAGCAATGAAGCAGATAGATAGAAATAAATGTAGACATAGATACAGACATAAATATAGATATCTCGTGTCCATTTTGGGGCAAGTGGATAAAGAACCTAGGCAGCAGCAACTAAATAAAATTCCAACAGGGAGATTTATTACTGCCACTGGAAGTAAATCATGGCTGATATTTTGGGCTGAGTTTCCTCTGAGCATGGGATCTTACTCAATCAGATCTGCTAAATATAGACTTGGAGAGGAGTCATGTCAGAACGTCGATAGGGACTGTAAGCTGCCATCTGGGTTTTTCGTGTCTTTTTCGGAAAGCAGTGAATTCATCCAGCATTCAGCTTCCTTGAGATCAAGCAAAGGGGTTGTCTGCCGCTGATTCCTAAAGGGAAGCTCAAACTGCTGTGAGAATATGTCCCCAGTTATATTTGGATCTCTAGAGTTTTAGGGCAAAATTCTACCTTTTTACAAAAGGTCTTCCTGCCCCCACATCCCATAACAAGGCATCCTTTATGAGATTATCACTCACGATTAGTCTAATGACACAAGGCACTATTGATGACTCTTGTGGACATTTCTGTACATGCCAGAGGAACTGGTGCAATCTTTCTGGAAAGAAAGACCTTCTCAGACATGTAATGTTTATCAAAATATCAGAGAGGTCCAGGCTTGGGTAACCTGGCTCAAACTCTCCCTCCAGGCCCTCTGCCTCCTCTGGGAAGAACAAGTCAATCCTCCAGTGTGACTCTGCTGATTGGGGCCTGCAGCAAGCAAGTCTGCACAGCCCTGCACAGAGACCCTCCACTCTGAAGCCAGTTCTGTTCTGGGGAGATGCTTTCTCAGGTCTAACAGAGTCCCTTGTGCTGATGTCTGTGTATTTTTCTTTATTCTCTTTTTAATGCATGACTTTAGAACCACAGAGCACTACTGCTGTAAGGGAGATTGGAGCTTAGCCTTAGAATTTAACAGAAACAGAAGCTTGGGCTCAGAAAGAGTGAGTTCTCACAGCTAGTTAGAGTAAAGGCCTGGTCTTCTGGGCCTGAAGAGCATTTATTTTCTACCATAAGGGCTTTATTTGAAGATATATTTAAATCCCTCCTCAGCCTCCATTTGTCAAGTTGAGATGATCTTTAGCTTTTCTCAATAAGTATAGTTTTCCAAACTTTACTTGTTTTCATCATATTTTCTCCTCTTTCTCCATGTATAGATTAAATTATGGCATCCTGTACTGGTCTCAGAATAAGTAGCAGACTCTAGCTAATACTGTCTTGGATAGTATTATAATTCATAATAATTCATCAATTACATAAAAATATATCTTGAGCTCTTAATGCATAACATGTCAGACAGTGATATACACAGTGAGGATACAAAAATGAATAACAATACAGTCCAGCCTTCAAGGACCTTGAAGTCATGGAGCAGAGATGGTTATTGAGTGGTTGACCATAGTTAGGTATGGGATATTGGATGTACATGTGTTGGGAAGAGGGGTTGGAGCACAGGAGGGTGTAATCATGTCTATGGGGTTTTAAGAGAAATTTTAAGGGAAGTTTTTACCAAAAGCTGGATGTTTTAGCTGGATCTAAAAGAAGGCACTTCTGGCAGAAAAATAGAGTAACCCATTTTTAGCCCTCCAGTATTCAGAAATGCTTAAGCATTGAAATAATGATTTTACTATTATTTGTGTGTGTGTGTGTGTGTGTGTATGCCTACGCATGTGTACGTGTGTGTCTTGAGTAATATTATTTGAAGTAATGGGATCAGATTAGTTTTGGAAAGATCACTTTGGCTGCAATGTGGAGAATGAATTTAAAGGAGAAGAAAGAGGAAAATTCATTTAGGAGACTAAAGTAATAATCTCGGAAACAGATGGTAAAGATTTGGGCAGTTATGTCAGAATAATCCACAGGAATGAGTGACCCCTTGGATGTTGAAAGGTCAATAGTGATATCCAAGGTTGTGCTTTGGATGACTGGGTTGAACTGTTTAATAATAGGCTTGTAGTTATCCTGGTAAATATATCAATAAATTTAGGCAGAGTAGAAGTTTGGGGTGGAAGATAAGGAGTTCAACTTTAGCCATGTGAACTTGGACAACCTGGGAGTATCCAGTTTGCATTATCCAGTGGGAAAAAAGATACATGGTTCTGGAGGGTAAGGGAGAAGCCTCGGATAGAGATGTAAGACAGGTGGTAGGTAAGCCAAGGAGAGGACAATTGTGTTCAGGGAGAAAGTGTGAATAGAAGAAGGTTACTTCTTAGAGGGTAGGCAGGAAGGCTCCTCAAGGAGACTGGGAAGAAATGCTTGGATGGCAAGAGGAGAACCAGAAGCATGTGGGCAATGGGCTTCATGTCCTCAAGGGCTCAAGTGAAAAAAAGACTCTGCAATGAACATGTAACAGGTGATCTCAGGGCAGTTTATTGCCAGTGTGGAAAGCACTGAATCCAGAATGCAATACATTGAGGAATGAATTTCTTCCCTTATTCAATACTCATATGGTGAATCATCTTGCTTGATTTTTATATATTGAACCACTCTTGCATTCCTGGGATTAATAT
Source organism: Indri indri (assembly GCA_004363605.1). Lineage (NCBI taxonomy): Eukaryota > Metazoa > Chordata > Mammalia > Primates > Indriidae > Indri > Indri indri. The sequence continues at coordinate 12,316 of RJWJ010028974.1, read as the reverse complement.
CACTTGGTCACAATGTACAATCCCTTAAATATGCTCCTGGATTCTGTTTGCTAGTATTTTGTAGATTTTTCTTTTTGGTCTGTATTCATAAGGAATTTTGGTCTGTAAGTTTGTTTTTTTTTTTTCCTGGCGATGTCTTTATATGGCTTTGGAATCATGGTAATGCCGATCTCATGGAAGGAGTTAGTAAAGTGTTCCTTCTTCTTTTTTTTTTTTTTTGAAGGGGTCTAAGAAAGGTTCTATTAATTCTTTAAACATTTGGCAAAATCATGTGGTCCTGGGCTTTTCTCTGTTGGAAGTTTTTAGATGGCCAACTCAATCTATTTATTTGTTGTAAGTCTATTCAGACTTTCTTTTCTTCCTGAGTCAATTTTGGTAGATTGTATTTCTCTAAAAATGTGTACATTTATCTAGAAGATTATCTAATTTTTTGGCATACAATTGTTCACAGTATTCTTTTGTAGTACTTTTTATTTCTGTATGCTCAGTAGTAACATCTCGTTGTTCCTGATTTGAGTAGTTTAAGTCTACTTTTTATTTTCCTGATCAGTCTGGCTAAAATTTTCTCAATTTTTTGATATTTCCAAAGAACAAATTTTTGGTTTTATTGATTTTTTTCTATTGTCTTTCTGTTCTCCACATCATTTATTTCCCCCATAATGTTTATTTCTTTCCTCCTTCTTGCTTTGGTCTTAGTTTGCTCTTCTTTTTCTAGTGTCTTCGGGTAGATGATCAGGTTATTGATTTGAGATCTTTCACTTTTGATGTGGCCATTTATAATTATAAATTACCTGTGAGCGTGGTTTTTGCTGCATTCCATATATTTTGGCATGCTGTTTTTTTTTTTTTTTTTTTTTTTTTTTTTTTTTTTTTTTTTTTTTTTTTTTTTGTTTGTTTTTTTTTTTTTTTTTTGTTTTTTTTTTTTGTGACAGAGTCTCACTGTGTTGCCCGGGCTAGAGTGCCGTGGCATCAGCCTAGCTCACAGCAACCTCAAACTCCTGGGCTCAAGCAATCCTTCTGCCTCAGCCTCCTGAGTAGCTGGGACTACAGGCATGCACCACCATGCCCGGCTAATTTTTTCTATTTATTTTTAGTTGTCTGATTAATTTCTTTCTACTTTTAGTAGAGACGGGGTCTCGCTCTTCCTCAGGCTGGTTTCTAACTCCTGAGCTCAAACAATCCACCCGCCTCGGCCTCCCAGAGTGCTAGGATTACAGGTGTGAGCCACGGCGCCTGGCCAGCATGCTATTTTTAAGTCAACTCAAAATATGTTTTAATTTACCTTGCAATGTCTTCTTTGACTCATTTGTTATTTAGGAGTGTTTAATTTCCACTCTGTGAATTTTCTAAATTTTCTTGTGTTAATAATTTCTAATTTCATTCTGTTGTTGTTGGAGAACATACTTTACTTTGCATGATTTTTACATTTTTAAATTTGTTGAGACTTGTTTTGTGGACTAACATATGGTACGTTCTGGAGAACAGTTCACTTGAGAAGAATGTATCCATTTGTCATTGGGTAGAGTGTTCTGTAGATGTCAGTTAGGTCTATTGGTTTACAGTGTTGGTCGAGTGCTCTATTTCTTCATTAATCTGTCTAGTTGTTCTAGATGTTACTGAAAGTGGGTATTCAAGTCTTCAACTATTATTATCAAACTACTTATTTTTGCCTTCAATTATGTCGCTTTTTTTCTTTATGTGTTTTGGAGTTCTGCTGTTAGGTTCATATATGTTTATAAGTGTTAGGCCTTTTTGATGAATCGATCCTTTTATGATTAATATAATGTCCTTTTTGTCTCTTTCACAATTTTTTTCTTGAAGTCTATTTTGTCTGATATGAGTACAGTCTCCTTTGATTACTGTTTGCATTGGATATCTTTTTTCCCCAAACATTTTACTTTCAACTTACTTCTGTCTTTAAATCTAATGTGAATCTCTTGTAGACAGAACATAGTTAGAACATGTTTTTTAAAAAATCTATTGTGCCAGTCTATGCCATTTAGTTGGAAAGTTTAATCCATTTACATTTAATAGAATTACTGATAAGGAAAGACTTACTTGTGCCATTTTGCTATTTGTTTTCTGTACCTTTTATCTTTTTTTTTTTTTTAAGAGACAGTGTCTCTCTCTGTTTCCCAGGCTGGAGTGCATTGGCCTAATCATAGTTCACTACAGTCTCCAACTCCTGGGCTCAAATAATCCTTATGCTTCAGCCTCCTGAGTAGCTGGGACTACAGGTGCATGCCACCAATCCTGGCTAATTATTAAATTTTTTTTTTTTTTTTAGAGATGGGGTCTCACTGTGTTGCCCAGGCTGATCTCAAACTCCTGGCTTCAAACAATCCTCTCACCTCAGCCTCCCAAAGTCCTGGGATTATAGGCATAAGTCACCGTATCGAGCCTTTATATCTTATTTGTTCCTCACTTCCCCCACTATTTTGTTCTTTTGTATTAAATATATTTTTTCTAGCATACCATTTTAACTCCCTAGTCGTTTCTTTTACTATGTATTTTTGATTTATTTTCCTAGTTTTTTTGGGAATTACATTTTAATTTATAATTTAATTCAGATTAATAATGATTTAATTTAAATATTATACAAAACTTAACTCTTATATAACTCCATTATTTGTCCTTTAATGTTGTTCTCACAAATTACATCTTTATACATTGTGTGCCCAACAACATATATTTGTAATTATTGCTTTATGCAGCTGTCTTTCAAATTATGTAGGAAAAAGAGAGGTCACAAACAAGTAATACATTAATGCTGTCTTATATTTATCTATGCAAGTTACCTTTACTGATGTTTTTTATTTCTTCATGAATATTTAAGTTACTGTGTGGTGTCATTTTATTTTAGCCTTAAGGACTCCTTTAGAATTTCTTGTAGGATATGTCTGCCAGTGGCAAGCTCTCAGTTTTTGTGTATCAGGATGTTTTAATTTCTCTCTTATTTAAAAAATTAACAGACTTTATTTTTTGAGCAGTTTTAAGCTTGCAGAAAAATTGAGTGAAAAGTACAGAGATTTTCTATTTACCCCCTTACTCCCTCATCCCAAGGTCTCCTATTATTCACATTTTGGATTACTGTGGCACATTCGCTACAATTGATAAGCTAACACTGACACATTATTATTAACTAAGGCCAGTAGTTTACACATTAGGGTTCATTCTTTGTGTTTTGTATTCTATGGGCTTTGAGAAATGTATAATTGTATGTATCCGCCATTACAGTATCATACAGAATAGTTTCACTGCCTTAAAAATGCCATGTGCTCTAGCTATTTATCACTACCTTTCTTCCCCAAACCCTTGCAACTACTGAACCTTCTACTATTTTCACAGTTTTGCTCAGAATGTCATATAGGTGAAATCATACAGTATGTAACCTTTTCAAATTGACTTCCTTTAGTTAGTGATTGGTGCACTGCTTTTTTGAGACCATATTTCTATCTCCGGCTTAAAGAGCAGGACTGGCTATATAATCTGTAGTTAAGGTTCCTCCATGTCTTTTCAGGACTTGATGGCTTATTCCATTTTATTGCTAAATAATATCCCATTGTATGAATATGCTGTAGTTTATTCATTCACCTATTGAATGCTTCCAAGTTTTGGCAATTATAAATAAAGCTGCTATGAATGTTTTTGAGGAGATTCGTGTGTAGACATTTTTCCACTCATTTGGGTAAAGTCCAAGGAATGTGATTGCTGAACCATATGGTAAGAGTATGTTTAGTTTTGTATAAAACTGCCATTCTGTCTTTCACAGTGATTGTACCATTTTGCATTCTCATCAGCAATGAATGAAACTTCCTGTTGTTCATTGCAACATATCTTTGCCAGTATTTGTTCCCCTCCTAGGTTTATTGAGGTATAATTGACAAATAGAGTTATGTAAATTTAAGGTGTATAGCATGATGATTTGATATACATACATATTGTCAAATGGTTACCATAATCAAGTTAGTAAATCTCTCAACTTGTCTAGTTATCATTTTTTGTGGTAGTAGACTATGTACATGTACTAGTACATTTAAGATCTGCTCTTTCAGTACATTTAGCACAGAATATCGTATTGTTAACTAGATTCACCATGCTATTTTAAGCTCATAACAACCTAACTTTGATTGCTTACAAAAACTCAATACTTTTGCTTTTCCCGCCACTCATATTTTAGGTTATTAATGTTACAATTTATGTATTTTTATTTGTGTATCCAATAACAAATATTGTAGTTACAGTTATTTTTAACATGCTTGTTTTTTAACTTTTATACCAGAATTGAAAGTAGTTTATGCACCAGCATTACAATTACAAGGAATTTTGCCTTTTACTATATATTTACCTTTACTGGTGAGGTTTATACATTGATATGTTTTCATATTATTGATTAGTGTTCTTTTATTTCAGCTCAAAGAACTCTCTTTAGTATTTCTTGTAAGACAGGTCTAGTGGGGATGAAATCCCTCAGCTTTTGCTTTTGGGAAAGTCTTTATCTCTCTTTTATTTCTGAAGGACAGTTTTTGCTAAGTATAATATTCTTGGTTGGCAATTTTTTTCTTTCCATATTTTGAATATATCATCCTGGTCTGCAAGGTTTCTGTTAAGAAATCATACTGGGGCTTCCTTGCATGTGATGAATTGCTTTTCTCTTGCTGCTTTCAAAATTTTCTCTTTGTCTTTGACTTTTAACAATTTAATTGTAATGTGCCTTTGTAGGGACCTTTTTGGGTTCAATCTATTTAGGAACTTTTGGGCCTCATGAGTCTAGATGTTCATTTCTCTTCCAAAATTTCAGAAATTTTCAGCCATTATTTCTTTAAATAGATTCTTTTCTTTTCTCTCTCTTTCTTCTCCTGGAATTTCTATAATATGTATTTGTTTTGCTTGTTGGTGTCCCATAAATATTGTAGGCTTTCTTCACTCTTTTTCATTTTTTTTCTTTTTGCTCTCTCCCATATAATTTCAAATGACCTATCTTCAAGTTTGCTGACCCTTTATTCTGCTTGATTGAGTCCACTGTTGAAATTCTCTGTTGACTTTTTTTAGTTCAGTCGTTGTATTCTTTATCTCCAGAATTTCTATTTTTTTTTTAATTTATGGTTTCTGTTTCTTTGTTGAACTTCTCCTTTTCTTCATGTATTCTTTTCCTAACATTGTTTAGTAGTCTATTCATGTTTTGTTGTAGTTCACTGAACTCCTTTAAGAGGATTATTCTGAATTCTTTGTCAGTCAAGTCATAGATCCTCCATTTCTTTAGGGCCAATTATTGGAGTTTTATTAGTTTCCTTTTATGGTGTCATGTTTCCCCAATTCTTCATGATCCTGGTATACTTGTGTTGGTTTCTGTACATTTGAGGAAGTGGCCACCTCTTCTACCCTTTATAGGTTCACTTTGGCAGGAATAGATCTTAACCATTCTGTTTAGCCTGGGGTTCTGAATAGATCAGTTGGTAGTGTCCATAGGCATGTGGGGCTTGCTGTCAAGTTCCCTAGTTGGGTAGGAGGACTATATATGCTCTGAGCTTAGGTGGGGCTACTGGATGAACTCTGAATTCAGGTGCATCTGCTAGCTAGACTTACAGTCCTGCTGGCTGGGCTCTGAGTTCAGGCATATTGCTGGCTGGGTTCCCTGGTTGGGTGGTGTCACTGACTGGGCTCCACAATTGCCTCCGTAATCACAGGGGTGTATGCTGTGCTGCTTGGCAATGTGATGCCACTGGTTTGACTCCACAACTCGGTGAGGTGTCTTAGCTTCACTCCTAGGTTCTAGGATTTTCACAAAGCTGTTCTTGTCTGTGCGTAGTTGCTAGCTGGGCTTTCTGTGAGGATTACTAAAGGTGCCATCTTGCTGATGTCATTAATATCTTCAGTGTTTTGGATTTTAGCCATTCTAATAGGCATGTAGTGGTATAGTATCTCATTGCTGTTTTAATTGCTTTAATTACTGTTTTACTTTCCTAAAACATGTAATATTGAACATCTGTTTATATGGTTAGTTGCTGTCTGTGTATCTTCTTTAGTAAAGTGTCTTTGGCCTATTTTAAAATTGAGTTCTTTATTGTCTTATTATTGAATTTTAAGAGTTCTTTGTATAATTCTGTGTACTAGAACTTTAATGGACATGTGTTTTACAATTCGTTCCCAGTCTATCTTTTCATTTTCATAAAAATGTCTTTTGCAAGAGTATACATTTTAAATTTTAAGTTTTACTGAAGTCCAACTTACCAATGTTCTTTCATGGATTGTGTTTTTGGTGTGGTATCTAAAAAGCTAAACCTAAGGGCACCTGGATTTTCTCCCATGTTATCTTCTAGGAATTTTATAATTTTGCATTTTATATTTAGGTCTATGACCCATTTTCAGTTAATTTTTGTGAAAGGCATAAAGACTGTGTCTAGATACCTTTTTTTTAAAATGTGGATATTTCATTGTTTTGGCACAATTTGTTGAAAGCACTATCTTTTCTTTGTTGAAATGTTTTTGTTCCTTTTTTAAAGATCAGTTGACTATTTATGTTGGTCTATTTCCAGGATCTCCATTCTGTTCCATTGATCTATTTGTTTATTCTTTTGCCAATGTCACATTGTCTTTATCACTTTAGCTTTCTAGTAAGTCTTGAAACTGGTTAGCGTCAGTCCTCTGACTTTGCTGTCCTGCAGTATTTTATTGACTATTCTGGGTCTTTTGCTTCTCCATATAAACTTTAGAATCTTTTTGTTCTTATCCACAGAACAGCTTGCTGAGATTTTGATTGAAATTATGTTGAATCTATAGATCAAGTTGGGAAGAACTGACATCTTGACAATATTGAATCTTTCTATTTATGCACATAAGATATCTCTTCATTTATTTAGAAATTCTTTGATTTCTTTCATCATAGTTTTGTGTTTTTTCTTATGTAGATCTTGTACATATTTTGTTATATTTTGTTGTGAGAGCCCCCAGCTGTATTGGGGTTCCAGTATGAGAGTGGCTAGCAACCCTGCCCTAATGGGAAATAAAGGGGAATCAGGTGTAGGTGTTTATAGTGTGTTTTTCCTGGGATAATTATTTTACCTGGTGGATAGCCTAATGCTTAGTTGTCTGACCTGTGACCAGTGGTTCCTCACACAGGAAATTTGTTTATATTGGCAGATGCCTTTGTGGCTTTTGTCTGACCTGTGTTCACTTGTTGCCTGCCTGGCCATTGCTTAGGTGTGGAAACCCAACCTTGTGTTCTCCCCAGTGTCTCAGGGAAAACCCAGCCTGGGGCAGCCCCTTGTTCTTGAGAGATGCAAGACAAAAATTCAACACCACATCACAATAGGAAATAAGTTCAAAATTAATTACTTACAGATACCAGGCAGGGAGGGCACAGTCAGTTGGGAGGGTAGTTCTCTGTCCCTGGATCATGCAGGAATGAAGAGTCAGGCAGAGAGAGAAAGAGAGGCAGTGATGGTGACTAGCAGTATATATAAGAGAACAGGGTATGGGCCACTTTAAGTTTGTGGGCAAATGCCTTAATGGCCTATTTAAAGGAAGCAGCAGGAAAAATGAGGAGCCCAGTCTACTAAGCAGGAGAGATACCTCTAAGTTCTTATCTCTGGCCACTGGTTTGAGCCATTTGACTGTGGAGCTCTACTCCTAATGCCTAGAAACAGCAACCTTTGCTGTGTCATTCCCATTACAGATTTGTACCTAAGGATTTAATTTTTTTGGTGATAATAAAAATTATACCGTGTTTTACCTTTCAAATTCTAGTGTGTCATTGTTGCTATGTAAGAAAGCAATTAACTTTTTAAATTTTATCATTACTTCATATCCTGCAACCTTTCTGTAATTGCCTTTGAGTTCCAGAAGTTTTTGTGTTGATTCTTTGGAATTTTCTACTTGGGCAATAATGTCATCTGTGAACAAACATAGTTTTATTTTTTCCTTCCCAATATGTATACATTTTATTTCTCTTTCTTGTCTTACTGTGTTAGCTAGGACATTCAGTACAATATTGAAGAGGAGTGGTAAGAGGGGACATCCTTGTGTTGTTTCTGATCTTAATGGGAAAGAGTTTCTCACCATTAAGCATGATTTTAGCTACGGATTTTTTTTGTAGATGTGCTTTATCAAGTTGAGAAAGTTTCCCTCTACTCCTGATTTGCTGAGAATTTTTATCATAAATGAGTGTTGGATTTGTCAAATGTTTTTTCTGCATCTATGGATATGATATTTTTTTAGCCTATTACTGTGGTGGATTACATTAGTATTTGAAGTTTATCAGTGTGGATTACATTAATTTTTGAATATTTATTTAGCCTTGCATACCTGGAATAAATCCCACTGATATGGTTTGGATGCTTGGCCCCTCCAAATCTCACGTTGAAATTTGATCGCCAGTGGGGATCTGGTGGGAGGTGTTTTGGTCAAAGGAGTAGATCCCTCATGAATGGCTTGATGCCATCCCTGGGATAATGAGTGAATTTCTTGCTTTATTAGTTCACATGAGAGCTGGTTGTTTAAAAAGAGCCTGGCACCACCTCCTCCCTCTTTCTTTCCCCTTCTATTGGCATGCGACACGCCTGCTCTCCCTTCAACTTCCGCTTTCATTGGAATCTCCTTGAAGCTCTCACCAGAAGCAGATGCTGGTGGATGCTTCTTGTACAGTCTGCAGAACTGTGAGCTGAATAAACCTCTTTTCTTTATACATTACCTAGCTTCAGGTATTCCTTTACAGCAGCACAAAATATGCTGATACACCCACTTTGTTGTGTTGTATGATTCTTTTCATACATTATCTTTTTATACAATTCAATTTGCTAATATTTTATTGAGAATTTTTTGTATATATGTTCGTGAGAGTTGTTGGTCTGTAATTTTCCTTTTTTAGTATCTTTGTCCGGTTTGGGTATTAGGACCTGGCCCTATGGAGTGGATTAGGAAGTATTCCCTCTGCTCTCTTTTCTGCAAGAGATTGTGGAGAGTTGTGATAGTTTATTTTTAAATGTGTTTTTAATGACAATGATGTCATCATTAAAACATTTAATGTCATCATGAATCCATCTGGTTCTGATGCTTTCTGTTTTGGAAGCTTATTAATTATTGAGTTAATTTCTTTAATAGGTATAGGCTTACTCAATTATCTATTTCTCTTGTGTGAGTTTTGAAGATTGTGCCTTTCAATGAGTTTGGTCCATGTATTTAACATATCGAATTTGTGGGTGCAAAGTTGTTCATAATATTACTTTATTATCCTTTTAATGTCCATAGGCTCATTAGTGATGGCATCTTTTTTTTCTCTGATATTAGTAATTTTGTCTTGTCTGTTTTCTTTTAGTAACCTGGCTAGAGGTTTATTAATTTTATCGATCTTTTCAAAGAGCCAGATTTTGTTTCTGTGGATTTTTTCCTAATGATTGTTTGTGATCAATTTTATCCATTTCATTCTATTTTTAGTATTTCTTTTCTTCTTCTTACTTTGGATTTAATTTGCTCTTCTTTTTCCAGTTTTCTAAGGTGAAAGTTTAGCTTATTCATTTTAGATCTTTCTTGTTTTCTACTGTATGCATCCAATGCCATAAATTTTCCTCCAAGCACTGCTTTCACTGCATCCTCCAAATTGTGATAAGTTGTATTTTATTTAATGCAACATATTTTTAAATTTCTCATGAGACTTTTTTGACCCACATGCTATTTAGAAGCCTGCTTTTTAATCTTCAAGAATTTTATGTATTTTTTCCATCTATCTTTCTACTATTTGTAGCTTAATTCCATTGTGGTCAGAGAGCATACATGGTATGGTTTCTGTTCTTTAAATTTTTTTAAGGTGTGATTTATGACTCAGAATGTGGTCTATATTGGTGAGTGTCCTATGTGAGCTTGAGAAGAATATGTATGCTGCTGCTGTTGGGTAAATTATTCTTTAAATGTTAATTATTAATAATTCCAGTTGATTGATGGTATTTTTCATTTTGACTATTTCCTTTTTGATTTTTTGCATGCTGGATCTGTCCATTACAGCTAGAGGAGTATTGAAGGCTCCAACTCTTTGAGAGTGTTTAAAATAGATTGTTTAGCCCCGGCACGGTTGCTCATACATGAAATCCCAGTACTCTGAGAGGACAAGGTGGGAGGATCACTTGAGGCCAGGAATTTGAGACCAGCCTGGACAACATAGTGAGACCTGTCTCTACAAAAAATAGAAAAATTAGGTGTGGTGGCATGAGCCTATAGTCCCAAATACTTGGGAGGCTGAAGTGGGAGGATTGCTTGAGTGATCCTAAATAAACCATTGGAAATACCAATTCCTTTAATGAAACACACAAGTTAGGAATAATTGCGAAAATATATTTGCATAAAATGAAATAATCTCAACTACATGTGACAATGCTTTCAAAATACCACAAAGCATTAACTAAGCGTACTGCTGTGTCTGGGTTTTTCTACTATATTAGTCATTTGCTCTCACTGGATAATTGGCACCAGGCTTCTACATTTGAGAAAACCCTAGGGGAGAAAAACTTAAAATTGGGAAAAATTTATGCAATATTTGTGCATGTGTATACATATATTAAAAATTGCCATAATTTAATTTTAGCAGCAAGGCACCTTGTTCAAGGTTGAGAAAGGGGGCATTATTTGAGAACTACTAATCTGAAAATCAGTGAGGAAGATTGTCTAGAACATTCTCCTCAAATGTCAGAAGCCCTCTGTTCACCACCTGCCTGCTGGCCATTCTTCATTCCATTCCGTGGGGAACTCTGGTCCGAACTCCTGGTGACTTGTTCCGTAATGGAGAGGAGCGTGGGGAAACCCAGCCCACTAAGAACTCTAGATCTAGTCTCAGCTGCATCTTACCTGGTGACATGGGGCAGCCAAAGATCTCTTTTGTTTCATTTTTCTCATCTGCAAGATGGGGATGATAATACTTCCCCTGCTGACATCATGATTTTTTTCCATGAAAAATCAAATGAACTAATGAATAAAAAATAATTGTGTTGCTTGACGATTACGTAGTTATTATTCTAGCTTCCACGGTGGTCCCCATGATTCTAGCTCCAAAGACTCATGCCCTCATGAGGTACCTTCTGGGTTGTTCTGTAGGACCAATAGCATATGGCAGGAGTGGTGACATCACTTCAGGAGATTAGGCTATAAGAGACACTGCGGCTTGTAACTGTGATAGATTCGTTTGCCTGATGTGCAGCAAGCTGGTACCCTGAGATACTGGGGATGTAGCAAAGAATTTAATGATCATAGGACAGCCAGACCAGGAGATGGAATGCTTCTGTCTTGCTTGTACTTTCCCCCTTTTTCATATCACTTTCCCAGGGAGAAGCCAGCTGCCATTTCACTGACAAGCCTCTGGAGAAGCCCACGTGATGAGGAACCGAGGCCTCTTGCCAACAGCATGCGAATGAGCTCGAAGTGGCTGTTCTTGGCAGCAAATCTTCTAGCCCTCGTCAAGCTTTCAGGTGACTGCAGCCCTGGCCACCAATTTGACTGAAGCCTCAGAAGAGATTTCTGAGTCAGAAGGACACAGATAAGTCACTCCAAGATTTCTGACTCTGAGGAACTTTGTGAGTTAATAAATGTTTATTGTTTCAGCAGCTAAGTTTTGGCATGATTCGTTATGCAGCATAAGTAGTTAATGTATTCCTCAGGTAGAAAAATATATGTATTTACCCATGAATTCAACCCAGTGTTGGTGACATGGAGGAGACTCGGTTCAACAAATACTTCAGAAACAAAAGTGAGAAAAGGAAGAACAGCAGGAAAGCAGAATGCATGCAGGCACGCATGCCACTAGTCCCCCCTTCGGGGTTGGCTGCCTTGCACAGTTGGCCGGAATAATACCACAAAGGTCTTTCCTGCAACTTTCATGGCCGATAACAAATGTGCTTCCAGGAGTGACAATGTTGTAACCGTAATAGGTTTGTTGGCTGGATGCACAGCAAGTCAATACACTGAGACACCGGACAGGTAGCAGGGAAAGACCCCGAAAATCTCAGGGCAGCCAAACCAGGAGATGGGAGGATACCTCAGATCCACCTTTCTGAGATGTTTGGGGACGGGGATCTTGGGGGATCTGGAGGGATGATGGGATGGTTGGGGGGGTGAAGTGTGGAGATTGCTCATTGGTTGAGAAGTGAGGGGGAAGTCATGGGGTAGGGAGATGAAGAAACTGCATTCTTGTGCTAAGTTGCTTTCCTTGGGGGTCTTTAGACCAGGCTGGTGTCTGCCCTTGCAATGGAATTCAGGATGTGAAAAAAACAACTTAAGCAATGTTTGATCAAAAGTGTGGTTGTTCTAGCAACAGAGAGCTTGTCTATAGGAACAA